>JALIZH010000843.1:5000-7500 GCA_030522465.1 Rhipicephalus appendiculatus | reverse complement strand
CCCACCGTCCACTCAGGCGAGGCAAAGTGACCAGAATACTGCTGCGGTGCCATTTCTTTTCTTACAACCCTTTTCTTCCGCACACAGAGCCGAGGTAAAGGCAGTTTCTCTCTATGCGCAGCTGAGAGACGCGCGGGTCGACAGAGTCCGGTGTGCATTTGCTCCTCTGGTCGTGTTTGTTGTATTGTGTCGACTATTCTTTCTGCACTTACAGCCGACGACTAGTCCTGCTGCACTTAGGCGTCGTTGTGTGCATCGGAGAGTGGATCTTGTGGTAGTATGGGAGCAATTTTATTTACGTAGAAATCTTAGTTTGTGTCCGTAAAATGCTTGGCAAACTTTATAAATTTAGTTCTTGCAGTACAAAAGACGAGGTTTTGAATAAGCGGAATGCTGGGCTAGTTGGTATTTAGGCACTATCTTTATATTGTAAATAGCACAACAGATCGAGACACCATGCACAGAGCTTGTGTATTGTGCCTGTTCCTCTTCTTTTCTGTTGTCCCGTCCCGTTACGTTATTTGCAAGCTACTGAAAGGAGCTGCTGAAATGTGCATGTTTTGCTGATGTATTATGACATGAAAAGGACACTCTCTCGAGAAAATGCGTGCATTAGTTGTGAAGGTGGGCCTTAGTCTGCCGCTTATATCTTTATTTATTTATTTATTTATTTATTTATTTATTTATTTATTTATTTATTTATTTATTTATTTATTTATTTATTTGTTTATTTATTTGTGACGAAAAGTGAGGGAAGACATCACACCACGACAGCTGCTTCAACAATGTTGTTTTTTTTAAACTTTCATCGAATAGCATAGCAACTATGCCGCGCTTAGGCAAAGGCACTCGCTTATGCTGATGGCCTGTTGTTTTGTGAAGTTCAGAAATGCGGCCTTTTTACGCCAAAGACGTTCAAATCGAAAAATGTGTCCCAGCCGAGAGCCTGGGTGACCTCGCCCCTACAAAGTTGAATAGCGCATGTCTAGTTGTCTCGTTTGACGGCTGACAAAAAGAGGCCTTCTTGAAGCGAGAAGAACATAAAAGAGAATTAACAAGAGGTCTTGCACGTGAAGTGTCAGTGCACGCGTGAAAACCGAAACTATAAAATTAACTATTCCACCGCCTTTTGCTGTGATTCACTATACAACATCTATCGCGCTTTAGAGTATGAAGTCCGAGTATTCCAAGTAACATCTGAAATCAGCTATTTAGTTAGCTGAACTACTCAACAAACTGCGCGGTAAATTGTTACAAAAATGCCCAGTTGTCTACACTGTTAACTTTTGCGCCATTAGCACCGTGAGAAGCCTTAAAATGGAGTAATAAAAGCTGTAATTTTGGGAAAGAATGCTAGACCCTACTTTCTGCTATTGGTTTTTGTTCAAGTTCTCGAAAGCCACTCTACTCAAGCTCAGTAACATCTTGTCGTAAACATTCACAACTGTAAACTGCAAAGCACACATTAGTCACAGCACTTGTCCTGTGCTGTATGTTCTCCAGTGTCTAGCACCAAATTTGTGCCCAGAAGTTTGATATAGTGAACCAACGAGCCCTGACTACGAAGAACTGCGCGAAATAAACTGGCACAAGGAAGACACACGCACAAGCGCAGTCTTCGTAGCGCTGTCTTCCTTGTGCCAGTTTATTTCGCGCAGTTCTTCGTAGTCATGGATTACCAACTCGCCCAAAGATCAATTCTTCTCAACGAGCCCTGCAACGAATTGTCTTAAGATTCATAATTGGGGTGGCAAGATGATGATTACATTTATTCTTCAAGAGATTTGGAAGCCGATGCATTACACAGGTTCTAATAAATGATGTCACCATCATATATTAGCATTCGGTGGTTTGGCATTCACTGAGCCGGGTTTCAGTTTGTAGTATATAACCACGTCCTTCATTTGATCTAGAAATAGCTGAAGTATAAGTGCTCATTCATTTTCCTGCAGTATCGATTTTTCGTGAGGCTATAGCGACTGACTCCCGTCTGACAGGTAATTCTTTCATGTAATATATCTATGCTGCGTATAGGTATATTGCCAGCCGTTCCCTGTCTTTCTCCTCGTTCTCTTAATTATGAACCATGTATATTCCGTCATACTACCGTTACGTAGCAATAACTTTTATTCGTCGCAGGAGAAGCCGCAAAACGCGAAAAAAAAGTACAAAATTCGAAAATAAAATATAGGAAAACTACAATCAGCCACATTTCAACACAGAGGATTATAGTTTTCTTGCGTGTATGTATGCATTTACCCCCCTCGTGTAAAGCATGCATGCAATTCTCAAGCCTTCCGACGTCTCTGGTTGTAAGAAAGTGCACTCAGAACTCAACCTGAACAAGTCAAAACTAAGCCATCTCCACGCTATGGTGTTTCTTCATTCACTGTGCACTTGGTAAGCAAATTACTGCAGCTCTTCAAATATAAGCCAACCTGCAATTTTTTTATGCTTTCGCGAAGTTCCAAGAACATTTCATAAAGCCGTGTGCATTCAA
>JALIZH010000840.1:0-63160 GCA_030522465.1 Rhipicephalus appendiculatus | reverse complement strand
TTTATCACTCTGTTGATGAAGTCACAAGTTAGCGTACCGGTAAAAGTGCAGCTGTTATATACCTTCCTCTTGAGGGATAGTCGTAGACTACCATTCATGATTTGATAATGCTTGCCGAATGAGCCCCATCCCATCCTTATTCTTCTAGTTACTTCACTCTCATGGTTCGGCTCCGCGGTTACTACCTGTCCCAAGTAGACGTATTCCTTCACAACTTCCAGTGTCTCGCCACCTATCGCAAAGCGCTGTTCTCTGCCGAGATTGTTGCACATTACCTTAGTTTTATGCATATTAATTTTCAAACCTACTCTTCTGCTTTCCATGTCCAGTTCAGTAACCATGATTTGTAATTCGTCCCCTGAGTTACTCATCAATGAAATGTCATCAGCGAATTGCAGGTTACTAAGATACTCTCCATTAACTCATATCCCCAACTCTTCCCAATATAGGGCCCCGAAAGCCTCCTGTAAACACGCGATGAATATCATTGGAGCGCTTTCCATGTGGTTGGCCGCCCTCTCTGGCGGCGTTGATGTCATGACGCCGAGAGACGCAACGTCAGAAAACGCCGGAAAAAACGCTGCATGTGGTTCAGCCTTAAGGCGGTTCACCGCACACGTGTATATGTAAAGTTACCAGGCACGCTGCGAATCCAGTATTACGTTCTGTCCTCCTCCATCGTCCTGATCATCCTGTCCACTCCATCGATCATCCATCCAAAAGCATATGTTGGGGGTCTAGTTGGTAAGACATAATTGGAAAAAAATATAACTGCGCTAAAGATGAGACACCAGAAACGAAGTGGACAGGATGATCGCAGTGTCCTGTCCACTTCGTTTCTACTGCGAGCGTCCTGTCCTCTTCATTGCTGGTGTCTCATCTTTAGCGCAGTTATATTTTTTCCAATTATGTCTTACCAACTAGCCCCCCAACATACGCTTTTCGAGTTAATACAACGACGCGCTCTCATTTTGATCGTCTCTGGAGAGCATAGGGGTTGCGCTATTCTGGAATTCGGTTTCGCCGCCGCAAAAGATGTAAACACTCATTCAACTACAAGTATTTGCAAAACCCAGTTTCACGTTTGCGGTGTTAAGGTGTGTCCCTTCAACAATAGGGAGGTTTCGAATACCGTACGCAAAGCTTTGCGTTTGCGTTTGCCGCAACTGCGCATGCGTCATACGCTAACCGCTTGCGGGCCCCCCGTTAAGTGACGGAAATAGCGGGCGACCGCAAAGCTTTGTGTACGCTATTCGAAAACTCCCTAATGACAACCGTGTTGAAACTAAAGTTGCTGTATATGCTACCTTTAGGTAGCATATACCTAAAGGTATACCATATAGGGAACCAGCGCTGGAGTTTTGGCGGTGCGGGCAGTGCCGCCCTGGTGGTCAAAGCGCGCACCTCTCAGCCGCTCCCGCAGACGAGAGCGGCCACTGGTAGAGGCGGTGCGGGCGCGCATCGCCGAAACAAAACCACATGGCGCTGGCGGTACTGTTGCGTATTCAAGTGCCACAATATGTAGAAATGAGCGAGGGACGTATCCGTCTACATTTTTCCTTTTAAATCATATGCATAAAAACGGCGGCGGCGTTGCATCCAAGCGGACGGGCGAGCAGAGTATGGTCTGCTCTTGCTCTCCTGTCTAGTGGCGTCGGGCTGGTTTCTAAACCGAATTGTTCGTGTCCGCTAGATTTATACGACAGTCAAGAGGGCCACCAGTCGAAACCAGGGCCAAACAGCAGAATTTAACCGGCAGTTTGTCCAAAATAAAACTAGCATATTATGCAGCATGTGGCATATCTAACAATTTTTTTTTTATCGGACCACCACCACCACCAACCTCCTTCTGATGCCCCCGCGTAATCTTGAAGGATACGGCGGGCAGGTAGTCTACATTATTTGCAAACAGTTTCGTATAGAAGGAAAACTGCCTTGTCTACGAGTTGTTTGCGCGGGCACATTCGCCCAAGCCGCTGAACTATAGCTGTTATAAAAAATACGCACGCGATGGATACTCGATGTTGTGATGCCTCCGTTTAACTTAATTTGTGCTACAGACATGGATCTTGTTACGAATAAAGCAGCGGTTTACTCGAGGCTTAGCTTTCTGGAGTCAGCCGATGCGGAAAGCTTCTATCTGCATTGGATGCCGTGCCGAAGTGACATCGGAATTTATGCCTGGCTAGAGAATTGTCAAATGTCTTGGATTTTTACCTATGAAGGGAAGAAAAGTAAATTTAAGGGCTCGTTTTTTCTTTGTTAAACACAATATTAATTAGAACTAACAGACATTGGATTTTTACTTGTTTAATACGCCTAACCTAGTGTTTTAGTTTTTCCGCTTGCCTGTGTCTCCTTAGAATAAAGGGGTTTGATCAACATCGATAATTCCTAGGGTTTCACGTGCCAGACAAGGTATGATTATGAGGCACGCCGTAGTGTGGGTACCAGGATCAATTTTGACCGCTTGGGGTTCTTTAATGTGCACATAAATCTAGGTACATGCGTGTTCTTTGTATTTCGCCCCCCATCGAAATGCCACCGCCGTGGCCGGAAATCTAGACCACGGCCTCGAGTATAGCAGCGTGACACCATACGTGCTATACTACCACGGTGGTTTGCTTCATCAACGTCCGCGTGTACACATACCGCGCATTGGGAATACATACCACGCCAGACAAAAAATTGACGGCGCTACTCCTTGTCTCTATTTTTCTTACTGCAGAAGTGGGCCCCGGGATATCGACGCAGCACGTACTTATCAATAGAGGGCGTGCAGCCTGCACTAGCCTGACACGAGTCCCATCGAGAAGCCAGAAAACGTTGACGAGGGAATCACAATCACGGCACAGCACTGTCTCTTCGACGCCATAAGCATATAGGCGCAGTCCGCTTTGCTGAGCTTCTCTCCGTTTTCCAGTGATTTGCAGTGAGAGTTACCTTCGGACAAAGTTCTTTTTTTTTTTAAGAACCACAGTGCAGTATTACTGGCGGAACAGCTGCTCGTGCTAAAATCAAGCCGGGGAACGGCGCACGCGCGTGCTCTCGCCGCGGTACACTGCGGCCGGCCGTCTGGGCGCGAGCGGCTGAGTTGTGTCGCGACTCGCCGCCAGGGGCCCTTTTTCGGCGCGCCACCTATCCAGCGCTGGTCTCCTATACAGTAACTCTAGTTGAAACGTCAAACAGCACCGCGGCGCCTTCTGACGACTGCCTACGAAGCTCGATGCCAGCCAGCTCGTTCGCTCCCTTCCAAATGCGTGCGCACAGGAACGCCAGAATAAGCGCAAGGTGTCACTTCTTCCAAAGGCCATATGAACGAGCGCAAGGCAGTTCTACAGAACACCGCGAGAAATTCCAGCGTGCATGTGTTACATTAATGAAAGTTGTTGAGTAACCTTCACAAAGGTCGATTTTCGAAAAACTGACGCCGTATGCATGTTTTCGGCACCGCGGAGCGTCTGGGCCTAAGGCGTAGAATGCGGCGCGCGCCGGGCATTGCCGGTACAAATTACGTGTTTTCGTCACGATATCACCGCTCGGTATTTCCGCGGCTACAGCAGAAGTGGCACCTTGCGCTTATTCTGGCATTCCGGGTGCGCGCGCTGTTGAAGGGAGCGAACGAGCTGGCTGGCAGCCTGGGGCGCTATTTTGTAAGCGTTCTAGCATAGAACGGGGAGGAGGATAGAACAAAAAGAGGAGGGAAGCAAACAGCCAATAGGCGAGCTGGGGAGTTCAGGAATGTATGCAGTGCATAAAGAAATGTAAAATTATTATAACTGAACATCAATAATCAGAGGCATTGTTTTTCGCAGCTTGAAGTTGAAGAGCTCGGTGACTTTGACAATTAACTTCTGTTAAGGTCTTGACGTAGCGCCAGGTGGTATCGCAGTGGCGCTGGCCCCCCACGCTGTTTAAACCAATGCTTCTAGTATTAGCAGTATTAGTGTACTTGTAAAATTCAAACGGCGCGACAATTCGAACCGTTACCCAGTTGTCGAAATAGCGCAGCAATCGAGAAGAGGTCCGCGCTTTCCCGACAATCGAAGGGCGTTTCTGCTCTCATTTATGGAGCGGCATCCCCAGTTAGCCTTACGTGCTAGCGTGCTCACCCACGAGTACACAGCAGCGGACAGGCGTCACCTGTGAGGCGGTAGAGAGATGCGCGAGAAACCCACTCCTCCGAGCGAGCCCCACCGCTTACGTTTCGATCCAAGCCGAGTTGTCTGCGGAGACTGTTTTGTAGCCATACCTATCGATAGAACGACGCCCGAGCCCGTTATAACAACCTCCTCTCCGTTCTAATATAAGGTCTCTTCGATTTGGCTTGCACTGCCTGCACTAGTTCCGAAAAGTGTCGCAGTGGTGCCAAGCGGTGCAGGGTGCGCGGAGCACCGGTTCAGCAAGTGCAGGTGCAGCCGCGACACTACTGCGCGGCGGCTGCTGCCAAAACGAAGACGCAAGTGCAGGCCGTGTTGGCCGACGCGGCGTGTATCGATGGTGCTGTTTACGAAAACATTGCCGCGATAGCTGTCTTCGAAGCTGCCGCATATGAAACTGCTCGACAACGACGACAATTTCGACAAGGGTAACTCCGAGAAGGTGGTTGTGGTTTAATTGGTCGCCTGCTCGTTGGTACGTGATGACCGTGTTCCCTGGTACGGGAACGTCGTCGGAAGATTCCATGAGTGTGAGTTCAAGAAACTGTTCAGACTGTCTAGAACCACGTTTTACTTGCTCAGTGGTAAATTCCGCTGGTATTGGCCTATTATTAAAGTGCGTGCGAGGCCGTAGAGCTAGAGAAGAATCTCGGGGGTCCTGTGACCGACGCTTTAAGACAACTTCACGTAAAATTTCACCTATCCATGAAAGTGTGCTCACTTTCTGTTCAAAACCTTTTATTGAATGCGCCACTTTTCTTCACGCTATTCTAGAGCACAAATGCGACAATTGTTTGAAACCATTAAATGCCTACGCAAGCTCTCATGGTGAATGCATTTTTAAACTGAGCAGTTTTTTATAAGGTTTTCTATCGCACACAGGCTTCACGCTTTCGCAAAGACGAAGTGAGAGCACAGCTCGTGCCACATATATTTATGACCAACTTTATTTTTTCTAGGATTCTTATTGCCGTCAACCACGGTGGATTTTTCTGCTCATGAGTCATGTAAAAAGATTCACCTCAGTTGCTGCCGAGAAGACGAGGCTAACATTACCCGTTGCACGCACGCCCTGAACAAGAACACGCAGCCAACGCAGCGTCGTCTGCTCTAAGCTAGCGAGGAGGAAGGGGCGCACGCCATGCTGCACTTCGTTGCACCTCCTCTCGAGCGAGTGCAGGCCGGCAGAGAACTCGTGCAGAACTACGCTTGCACCTCGACAAAACGAGGGAGCCAGTGCAGAGCGCGCGCGCGGCACCAGCAAATCGAGGAGGGAGGTGCTGCACCCGTTGAACTGGTTCCGCCGGTGCAGCCAAATCGAAGAGACCTTATAGTGCCTAGAATATATATACTGGCTAGTGTGCTGAGCGGGCGCTTTGGCGTGGCCATCGCGCTGATGCCTTCCCACAGTCACCGCATGGCGGCGCTGCGACTCGCTAAGGTCCCCCGCGCTAGAGTGTACCCGCGCGTCGGCGGCTCCTCCGCTTTCCAGCTGCGTAGCACGGCGCTTTCTGCCGCGAATGTACTGTTCTTCGTTGCTTTTAACGCACTCGTCAAAGCACTTGACCGGACGGGGAAAATCTTAGCGCCAAATTACTGCCCGCAGAAAATCCTCAAGTGGTTCGGCACTACAAAACGACGAAGCGTTTCATACGTACCTCACGTCGTCTGCTATTTTTCGCGACTCTGTGCTTCACCACCAAAGCGAAGTAGAAAAGTCGCAATGTATATACTCCGACACACCCAACTTGCCCGTTGAAAACAATCAGCGAAAGTTGACGCGTTAGACGCAAGAAATTGTGTCGTAAGGATGGCTCACGGCAATTTCGATCGCGATGAAGTCCGACTCGGATTCTTCGCTGCTACACGGGAACATTCGCTGGCGATTTTACTCGTATAATAGTGTCTTGAAGCGCAAGTTGGTACATCTCATTCCGTTGAAAACAGCGCGAGAACGGGTCGAAGGCTAAGCAACAGCGCTTCTGTTGTTTGTCCCTTAGCCTTCATCCCGTTTTCGCGCTGTTTTCAACGCAGCGATTTTACTTGAAGTCGATCCAGTTAACTGCACTTCGCACCTCTCAGTCGTGGTCATATTTTATTATTTTAGCGGCGCATCACACCCGGTATGATGCACCATCATGGACTTGCAGAGTGTATATATAACCTACACGTGCCGAGGTAGTCGGGTCATGGCACGATAATTCTTAATCGCGAGCAGATACTTGAGCCGGAGCGGGTCGACAGTAATCACAAATGTCCATGTAACGCTTGTATTACACAAATGCACTAATCTTTCTTGCAAACATTATGACACTAGCTATTGCACATCGTTCGCTTCACCAACAAAATGAATGGTGTTCGTCCAGTTCTGCAGATATCACCATAGGCCCCCCATACTTTTGGATCGGTTGTTTCGATGTTCCCGCAGTTAAGATGTACCTACTGCATTGTTGCACTACATGAGCAAGTCTGTAGTTAACAGAGAATGGTTCATATGCAAATGTACGGTGGGGTGGGGTCACTTTCACTGTTCCACGTTTTCCAGCATGGCATCCATATTTTCTAGACCACATGCGATGAGCACAAGCTAGTCTAAATAGGATTCAGAAAAGGTAAATGCGAATAAAACGAACAGGGGTCATTAGTCAAGAACAACATCTCCATTAGATCATTTTATCATAGCTATTCTAGTAGTGTGAATGGCTGAAAAAAAATTTCGTGCAAAGCATCTTTGTGAGTATTATGCGTGCTTGCTTTTAACCGCAATGAATTAACAGTTTAAGGTGGGGTGAGACTTCTTGTGGTCCAAAAATGCAATTTTGGAAATTCAATTATCGAATAGAGCATTTCTTTGAGAAAATATATCACATTTGGGCACTCGTGGTTTCAAAAAGAATTTTAGGTCTCCTTTTTGTTGACACAGTCACAGGTAATGCGCGCGACTCCTACGTTATTTCTGCGTTTTTCTCAAAAGAACATTTTTAAAATTTCTTTACACTTTTCTCGGGAACTAGCGGGCGTAGGAAAACGAAGATTTCCACGTGTTAACTATAATGGCATTAACATAACTGTATCTAGACTCAGTAGCCTATGCGCATTTGTATTTTTTAGTATAAAAAATCATTCATAAGTGGCCATTTTCATAATTCAACAAACGTAAAAAAAAACATGACAAATCTAATTTTTGTTGTACACTCACAATTTTAGTTCCAGTTCTGTAAAGCCTTAATCGCTACCTTTCTGCAAAATTTCAGTGATCCACAGATGGCAGATCTTATTTGAGAAGTACATTAGTAGAAAAACAAACAAAAATAAAAAATACTAAAAAAATTTCGAACTATCTCTGGGCTCTAATGCAACCTGCGTCTACCTTTAAAATATCTCGCAAATTTTAGTCATAGCTTTCATTACCACTGCTGTATAGCCAAGATTTGAAACTCACTTTCAAAGTTTCGCCCCACCTCAATAACTGTAAATGTAATACTTCACTTTGAAAAATCCCCCCTGTTCCACAGCTAAATAATCATCAACTCATCAAGCATAAGTAATGTGCAAAACACACGCATAATTACTCTTAACAGTTCCCATTTACACGTTCGTACACGAAGATTAGCGCGAACACGGTAAAAACAGCGCAAACGTCACCAAGACAACTTTGGACACGGGGCACGAAGCACTGATAAGCTGCGGAGGCACTAACATACACCGCGACGCCGGCGCGTGTGCTACACCTTTGCGACAAGCGTTGCCGCCTACCGGCCAAAGTTGGAAGGCATCACCGGCCCTGCCACCTCCTCCCATTGGAAACCCCCCTCCGCTCAGCACACTAGCCAGTATATTCTAGGCACTATAATAGAACGACGCCCGAGCCCGTTATAACCGTTATAACCAGGTTATAACAACCTCCTCTCCGTTCTAAGCACGTTTTGTGGCTATTCGCACGTCTTGACCGTCGGAATAGTCTCATAGCCTCGACCAATCGCGCATGTCTTTCCCTCCTCTTTTTGTTCTATTAGAGTGTACTAGAATGGGGGGGAGTGGGTCCACACAGGGCTCCGCGCTGAGGCGTTTTTTTCTGAAAATTCAGGCAGCGCCACTATCCTAGAACGCTTACAAAATACCGCCCCAGGTGAAAAAAGGGCGCGCGTGCGCAGTGCGCGCTCTCGAGCTTCGCAGGCAGCCGTCAGAAGGCGTCGCGGTGCTGTTCGCCACGCGCTCCCGTGGTCCGTAAAATCATAATGGTAAAATTTTGACCGCCACTGTACGTGTTCGTCCAGTGCGCTTTTGTGTTGCTAACTAATGGCAGTAGAGGTAATCGAAGCATAATTTTGTAGTGATTGAAAAGATGCCAAAGGTACTTACTTCACTCGTCGAACGGCAAAAATCCATTTTCTCCGCCGTTCTTTCTCCCACGGCTGGCCGGGGAAGCGGAATAATCGGACGCCAGGCTGTCCTTCACGGTTGTGGCAGTCTTTCACGCAGCAGTAGCGGCGCTTGTTGGCTTTCGTTCCGCTCGAGGTACTGGCGGTACCGGTGCCCCCATCAGTGTTCATCGTACCACGGAATCGGGGCGTCAACACGAGGTTGCAGGCGCTGCGCTCGCCGAATGAAGCCAACTGAACCGCGTCACAGGCCGCGTCCCACGGCGCCGACGGCGCCTAGGCCGACCCGCGGGTTCCGCGGCGTGGCGATAGATGGCGTGAGCGCGTTCGCAAAGGTAAGGTCCCTGTATATTTACGCAAAGGACAGCGGCCCGCGCCAATGGGATCCCGGACTAATGATCCCACTCGCCGATCTTCTCGCGAAGAACATCAAATAAATGTTTTATTCTCTCTCTCACTGAACGGAGCCTATAACCACTAGACGACCATTTAGGGCGCCTAGCCTCCTCGAGGCTATGTGTGGATGTATGTGTGGTGATACATTTATGAATATGATAGCAGCCTTTACCAGTGAATGTCGCACTGCTAACACGGCAAGGAGCTGATGGCCGTTATTGTGGTCGCTCCGCTGTTAAAATGATGGTCAATTTCTATCTGATGTGGTAGCCAGGTTGTCTAGTGAATTGCATAAATCAAATTCCCTGACTTTTGCAGCTTTTTACTGACCATTTTAGCCAAACTTCGCTGACCGATGCAATAACACCATGTTGAAGAAATGAGCCGTGAAACACATAAAAAAAGAGTACAGAAAGTACAGAACACAGAACATATTTATTGCAATTGCCCTCATTCTCCAAGTTCTCTTGTATCAAGCTTTGAGATTGTTTATTTCTACTTCAAGGATGGAAGCTTCACGTTGCGCTTCATTGAGCACCCTTTGTTTTTTTTTTCTTGCCGCTCTTTAATCAGTGTTGCTGCTCTCTTCTTTTTCTCCAACTTTGACACGTCTAGTCCCTTCCTTTTCTTTGTTTTCAGCTGCTCTTTGTATACACTGTACGCACTGCGAACTGTCTTCACCATCCTATCGGTAATTTCTAATTTCGTTATGCCACCTGCTGCCAAGACAGCATCGCGCACTTCTCTCTGGGCTATAAGTGACTCCTCCTTTAAGTTCTCAAGAAGGCACTCCTTGTTAAAAGAAAAGCCCCTCTCTGCAGCAGCGTTGCCGTAAGACAAACATAAGACAAGTTTTATAAAGAACTGCAGCTCCTTGTGATCCTGGGAGCATATTTCTGTTCACAAACTGTCCAGCCTCTGATGCTTCTTGTCGAAGCGTGCAAGTTGTGCAGTACTTTTTCAGCCCACCTTCAAGCAGGAGTGATGGGCCCACTCTGCTTGCAAGCCAGTCATCCACTGGTGCTCACTACGAACTTCCAGTGCCTGAGTAAGTCGCCTGGGACCAGCCTACAAAGACAATGTGCACACAGGGTCCAAACAGCTTGCACCCACAGTCAATTTGCACTTAAGTGGTGATCTTTCCACCACTTTCTGTGCACAAGCTTTTGCAAATAACATACAGCTTTTTTTTTGAAATCCAAAATTGCAAGCTGTGACAACTTCTTGCTCTTGCGAAGCTCAGTCTTTGTCGAAAACCCAACGTCGAATGCGGCTACATTTATTGCATTTTCCGGTATGTCAAAACCTATCCTCGTGAGCGTAGAGGGTGTGTTGGCACAATCAAGAACTTTCTTTTTTAATATTCTTGACACCAATGAACGCAAAATGCCTTCTAGTGCTGCTGACAGGAATGGAACCATTAGTTTATCAGTCTGAAATTCACACAGAAAAGGTTCCAATTCCTCAGCAATAGAAAGAGCAAAGGCTAGCTTTGCTGACAAGAGCTCATCAGACGCAGCCTCTTCGATTACTTTGTAGCTAGAGCATGTTGGCCTCTTAGTCCCTTTTTCTTTGCACTGCAGCACAAATACAATCAGGTGTAACAGAATCTCCAATGCCCTACAGATTAAGCTGCTGTTCTCTAACCACCTTACTGCGCAAAACTTGAGGGGATTGAGGGGACACTTCGAGCACCCCATGAGGTTGACAAAGTCCGCGCAACGTGCAGACACATATTTGAAAAGACTGTAGGCGCTCCTGAGAAATAAAATCAGATCCCATCTGGATGCAATATGGCAAGCTTTATAAGCCCCATTGATCACATGGAGACAGCAGCTTCCTATGTCGTGAATGCGGCTTTCTTCCGACTCATGAGGCTCCTCTATTAGCGATCTGAGAAGCTTGAAATTTACGTTCGGCCTATCCGTAAATACGTCAAGGATTTTGGATCCTTTTATTTCAAGGATAGCTTTCTTGAAAAAGCAGCCAAATCTTCAGCACACGTATTCCCCAAAAAGCAAGATGTTAGTTATCAAGTCCTTACTTTGTTGTCACGGTCGAAGGAAACACAGCGCCGACCAAAGTAAAAATATATTCTTAAATAGATGTTTCAGGTCTCGCACGGGAGCCTTGTTCACAATGAAGCATGAGCAGCAAGTTCGCTTACATATAAGACTGTCTAATCACATGTTTGAGGCAATGTGCGTACACTGGCGGAAGATTACCACTGCTTTTGTTCAGCGCGTGCGCAGTGGTTTGAATAAACAACGATTCGAGATGAAGCCGTGGAATGAGTTTCTTTTCCGTGGCGATTACAGAAGCATCTTCCCAGTTGATCACATGGCCCGTGGATACAACATGTTCGGCGAGTGCATTTGACGTCAGCTTTTCGTTTTTCACGTCATTGCAGTGCTCACGTAATTTTCTCTTGAAATTGCCGGTGTCACCGATATATACATGTGTGCAATCTCTGCAAGGGATTTTGTAGACAACAACTGGAAACTTCTCCGACTCTAACTTGTCCTTGACGTTCGTGAGGCTGTTTCCGAGCAGGAATATGGGCGACCTGTAAGTCGTAGGAGCGCAAAATTCTGGTGAGTGCCTCACTGAAGCGCAGAGCATACGGCACCGACGCTCTTTTCTTTGCTGGAAGATTGCTTGGTTGGACCGGCCGTGAAAGTTGACGTTGGACCGAATTGATGAATGAGGACGGGTGTCCCAATACCTGACGAGAATATCCATTTGTTGCTTCTGCTTTCGGGATTCGTCGAAGCAGACGACAAGGTGAGGCACACTGATGATTGGATTCCGGGCCACAGCTGCAGTTCAATTGGGCTAGAATGCAGGAAAACCTGTGTGCTTAGATTTGGGTGCAGGTTAAAATAACACCAGATAAAAAAAATTAAAGCAGAGTCCCCCCACTGCAGTGTGCCTCATAATCGTATCCCCGTTTTCTAAAAAAAAAACCCCAGGAATTATTAATAATTGAAGGTCAATTTCTGTAAGAATGATCCTCTACCCAACTAATTGTTGTGACAAGAAAAAAAGATAAAGTCCACTGCACTAGCACACATGATTTTTGCATGTATAATGCATACCTTTGTATAAGACATTAAAAAAAAAAAAAAACTGCACCCTATATTACACTGTAGTAGACTGACAAAATATGGCAGGTGGTCCAAACATCAAGGTTAACACTTCTCGCATTGAAAGCATCTGTTCTACGAAAACTATCAATGCGACGAACAACGAGGAGACTAGTAGAACATTGGTGCCTCAGTTGCAGTGGTCGTACGGTGGGAGACCGAACAACTCCGGTTTAAAGTCTTCCAGGGAGTTGAGGCACAGCGTAGCACTCTTGCGAGAGTCCTCGTCCACGCGGGGATCGGGCACCATGACCACCTGCATGCCAGCAGCCACGGCGGCCAGCACTCCGTTAGGGGAGTCCTCAAACACCAGCACCTGCAGGAGGAGAGGCGTGCGTCAAGAGACACCAGTGCCAACAAAGGGGCAGAAACAGAGCGACCAATCTTTGAAAGGGTGAATGCTTCCACATTACTAGCAAACGCGCACAAGGACTACAGAGAAAGACGCAGGACAACTGCTAGACTTCAACTGAATTTTAATCGACACGGAGGACAGAATATATATAGAGTGCATTGTGCACACGCATGCGCCACGTCACAGACAAAGTTTATCAAAAGGAAAATTCACCGCCACCTACCTGTGCCGCCTGCTCACACACGTGGTTTTTGATTGCATAGATCAGGGGTTGGCAACCTGCAGCCTGTGGGGCGCAAGTATTATGTGGTCCCCGCCACAATGTAACCTCCCCCCTTCCTTGTCATCCTATCTGATGATGGTAGATTTTAATGGCACAAGGGCGACTCAGGCCAAAGAGTGCCAAATACAGGGTTGTTTCCTATCTGAAGGCCGACACGGCAGTTTTTACCTGAAATGGGATTTTTGCTTGTAACCTATGTTTGACTGCAACTTTGAGTGCGAAAAATAAACATGATTTCTAATTGAGGTTTGCAAATTATTGTCAATTCGCCGAATTTTCATCCTTTGCTTGCATGCGACCCCCCCCCCCTACCTTGATTTGCTGTCCGGGCTTTGCTGTGTGGGCTTCATGCAACTTGGCCCTCTGCCTCAAAAGGTTGCCGACCCCTGGCATAGATAGTCCAACGATGTTTTTTTTTGACAGAGTTCTAACCAGCCCAGCTAAATGCATTAACTTTTAAAGAAAACTGTGATGAAAAATCTTTGGAACACGGGGTGTAACTGGAGCCAACGATTTTGACAAGCACCCTAGTCTTCTTCGAGGCTGCTACTGCCTACCTTAGCACGTGCTTGTGCAATAATGAGACTGCACTTGCTGGTTATTGAACACACCAGATTCTATGTCACCAAAGGCGATGCTGTCACCTTTCGCGATAGTTTCAGAATACAGGTTCTAAGCAGAAACAGGCCTGAAATGAAGTTAGGGAAGGACTGATGGATGGATGTGAGAGACTACGTCTTCAGTGGGGAGAGGGGGGCACCCTTCCACCACTGGATTGGCTAGTTTCAGTTTCAGTTTGTTTATTGGTTACATATGCATCAGTTACATAATACTTGTATACAGATGAGAGTCCCAGAGTACACTGAAAACAGGCACCCTCACTGAGTGAGGGCCTTCAATGAGCGCACAGCAGCGAGGGGGGCAAACTTAACTGTTTTAACGCTTGCCCTATGTTCAAGGTCTCTTCTTTTTCTTCTTTGTGACTATTTAAAGCTGTGCTTTCCAGTATTCCTTTATAAGTTTGAATGAACTAGTCCAGCAACAAATTTTGTTTGACCCTTTGCGGGTTCATTAATGTTTTTCACATAACAGAAATTATGCCTGCGGAATATCTAAATAATGTGCTTAAAAATAGTATAAAGCAATTTTCACAAAATACGACCATTACTTTAAGAGGAAAAAGTGAGACGTATGCGCCCCATTGACACATGAAGCGTCTGTGAAAAAGTGTCTCATGAGGGCACTAAGCCGTTATCCTTTTGCCAAATTTTTTGCACAAAAAGACCGGATGATAGCGGTACAGAGGGACACTTCAAAAAGTGTGTAAAGAAAAATTTGTGGTGGACCTTTTTTTCCAGATATGGTACGCAACTAGCACCTCTGCCTGTTGTGTTGAGCTCAGTGGCTTTGTCTGAAGTGTTCGCATACACCAACCACTTTAACTTCTGTCTGTCTCTTCGGTTTTGGTGTAGATAAGGTGGAAGACCTAAGTTTTGCCTCAATTTCCACCCATACATAAAATTATAGTTATGAATCATGGCAAGCCACATCGGCATGATGCAACTAAGTTCATTGAATCCTGTAAGCACGTTTACAACTTCTGCATCAGATTCATGAAGCCTATCTAGGCCCGAAACGTTAGCTTTTCTCATAAATCTTGTATATTCGTGTTCTCTTTCACTTTCTAACTGTCTGGAGCATCAATCCCGACATTGTTTTTCTTTTTCCCTCAATTTCAGAAACGTCTTAGCCACAGCTTTTGGACTCATTGCCACTGCTCTCACTGTGGTAAAAAAGGATAGAAAAGAGTTTGAGGGCCTCCTCTGTAATAAAGTGCTGCTTTGTGACGCAGTAATGCCCACCAAATTTAAAAAAGCAGTTATGTATGCGTGTTATGTAGCTTGGCTAAGCTACAGGAGAAAAATACCATAAATCTAGAACTTCAGCTATCTCGCATGCAATGGGACACCAGTTTTTAAAAAAAATTCAACAGAACAAAACGAATCCAATCTCAACATATTACCGATACCATGCGTTGCAAGCGCGTGAAATACATATGTTGTTTTTTTTTCCCTGAATGTTTCTGATACACTGCAGCAGAAAAGCATAGAGCTGATGGCGACGCGCAGCAGAGGAGAAAGCTTTTAGTGACGAAAAAAAGGTGGGACACATTCGTCCCATTATCCCTCAAAGGGTTAACCATTATAAGTAGGCATGTGCGAATATAGGTAGTAAATTTTATGTTCGAAGCGAATTCAAAGCAAATAGTGATTTGGACGAATAATTTTGAATAGAATTCAAATAGTATATATCACATATTATAAAGAAAAATGAGCATATTGTGCATGAACCAACTAACTTGCACAATATTTTTTTTTAATTCGAACAAGGCACGCGCAAATGTCATTCTTTTTGGTTCAAAGGAAAGTGAAAGCAACTTTGAATAGTAGCAGGATTTGACTTTCGGTAGAATGCAAGTGATAACCTGTAAAATACGTCACATTTTAAAATTTAATAAGAGCATATAAACCGGTATAACAAGCTGTTAAACTTAAAAATAATTAATCAATGTAAGGGTGATATGTTCATTTAACCTTGAAGTGGGGCTCTGTGGCAGTGCTGATTTCCCCTGGATAGGTGTATTGGTATAGCACCTCTCGACTGCAGTGAAACCGCCTTTACAAGGGGCTACATGCAGTTTATATAGTATGTCCATTTGTTCGTTTTGAAAACCTAAAAATTTAGAGGAAGCTAGATTGGTGTCGAAGCAAATTCAAATACTGTTGTGTCGGCTGGCGCTCCATTGATAAGACCACTCTGTGAAGTGTGCATACGCCACTAGGTGTTAAAAGCAGAGTGCCGCTTTCTAGCGGCGCCCTTTTTTGCCCGAGCCACGAACCCACAAGCATGGGTCAATAAACGTCGTTAACCCGGAACTTGTCTGGTCCTTTCGGCACGTCTGTTGCAAACGTAACACTTGGCGACGAGGATGGGATTATGAAGAGTTGCATAGCGTCAAGGAAGGCAAGTGTTCTCGGCATTCAGCCTCTGTTCAGTATCGACGATTGAAGAGTGCTACATTTTTTTTTATCGCTGACTGATATCATGAACGAAGAAGCCAGTGCAGGTTCGACGCAGTTTGCTGCTCAACTGGGCCAGATGGAACCTTTCGACGTTTCCACAAATGACTGGGCGTCGTACGAAGAGCGGCTAACGTCGTTTCTAATCGTCAACCGTGTTCCCGAAGGTGACAGAGTACATGCATTCCTGAGCATCATCGGTCCCAGAACCTACAGTCTTCTGAAATCGCTGGTCGCCCCGGAGCTGCCTTCAACGAAGAGCTTCAAGGTACTAAAGAAGACCCTGGGGGGACCATCTGTCGCCGAAATCTTCGGTCATCGGCGAGCGAGCGAAGTTCCACAGGAGGCAGCAAGTCGAAGGCGAGTCTATTTCTGATTACGTTGCCGAGCTACGGAAGCTAGCACGAACCTGTGATTTTGGAAGCTCGTTAGACGAATCCCTCCGGGATCGCTTCGTGTGTAGTTTGTTAAGAGAGGATATGCAGCGAGTGTTGTTCACTGAGGACAGCAAGCTCACGTTTCAGAGAGTGGTAGAGCGCGCTCTGGCTATGGAGGCGGCAACGAAAAGCACTGCTGAAGCCCGCACGGGTGTGCCAGCAGCCAACGCCATGCATAAAGTAGAGGCGGCTTCGAGTGTCCAGTCGCAGGCATGTTTTCGCTGCGGGTCGCCAAAACATTTCGGCAAAGCCTGTCCCCACTTAAACGACAAATGCTATAAGTGCAACAAAAGGGGGCACCTTCAACGAGTCTGCCGTAGTGCCTCCGGCACGTCGCGTGGGAAACGCCCCCATCAAAAGCCCTGTAAAAACTTTAGCGGTGGTATCCCGCTCAGAAGTGGTAGCTGTAAAGGGTGTGTCTGCTCCCAGTATTGAGCCTATCATGGTACCGATGAAAGTAAATGATGTGGCAGTCTCTATGGAGCTAGACACAGGTGCCGCCATCACAGTCATGCCTTTCAAACAATACCGCCAATTTTTTTCATCAACCAGACTCGAGCCGACAGAAGTCAAGCTGCGCACCTACACAGGAGCCCTGGTGATCCCAAAAGGCGTCCTACAGGTCAAGGTGCAGCACGGCGACAACACGGCGAGCCTGCCTTTATACGTCATCGGCCAGGAGGGACTGCCATTGCTAGGCCGGGAATGGCTTGAGCCAATCAGGCTGGAGTGGAGCAAAATCTGGAACGTCCACCATCTGCCAATGTCAGAGCTGCCCATTTCTTGTCGTTTAGAAGAAAGGCTACACGCTTTGATCACAAAGCACGACTCTCTTTTTAAAGATGAGCTAGGCATGAATACCGAAGAAAAGGCCGAGCTGTATTTCAAGCCTAATCAGGCACCGAAGTTTCTCAAAGCAAGAAACGTGCCGTTCGCGCTGCAAAAGGCGGTCGAGGCTGAGCTTTCCAAGATGGAAAAAATGGGCATCATAACAGCCGTTGCTACATCAGATTACGCCATGCCAGTGGTACCTGTTATCAAGAAAGACGGTGGCATACGCCTCTGTGGCGATTATAAGGTGACAGTGAATCCGTGCCTTGACGTCACCCGTTAACCGTTGCCGAAGGTCGATGACTTGTTCGCGGCTCGGAGGCACGCATTTGTCAAAGATCGACCTGAACCGCGCTTACCAGCAAGTGGTGATGTCTGATGCCTCAAAGCAATACCTAACCTTGAATACGCACAAGGGATTGTTCGTTGTCAACAGATTACCTTTTGGAATCGCTTCCGCGCCGGGGATTTTCCAAAAGATAATGGATACTATGTTGAAGGGCCTCAAAGGTGCTTGCTGCTACCTAGACGATATTTTGGTAACGGGGAAAACAACAGAGGACCACTTAGCCAATCTCGAAGCGCTGCTAGAGCGTCTTCAAAATCGAGGCGTCAGGGTAAAGAAAGAGAAGTGCTCGTTTTTCCAAAGCGAACTTCACTACATTGGCCACAAAATCAGCGCTGAAGGCATTTCCCCTCATTGTCAGATAAAGTTGACGCATTTCTCCAGGCACCAGAGCCGAAGTCAGAGAAGCAGCTTCAATCTTTGTTGGGCGTTGTCAACTATTACAGCAAGTTCGTGCCCCAGTTAGCTACGGTAGCTCAACCATTTTATAGGCTTCTCCAGAAGAAGGTAGCGTGGCACTGGGACGAGCATGCTCGAAAAGCGTTCAACCAAGTGAAAGCTCTACTGGCGCAACCACCTACGCTCGCACACTATGACCCTGAAAGACAACTTAGGCTGTCATGCGACGCGTCTCAGTATGGTGTAGGAGCCATCCTATTTCATGTCTACGATGACGGTAGGGCACGGCCCATTGCTTACGCTTCAAGAACGCTATCCGAAGCGGAAAAGAAATACAGTCAACTGGAGAAGGAAGCGTTAGCCATCATTTTTGGTGTAAAGAAGTTCCACTTCTATCTATACGGGCGCTCATTCACCTTGGTCACAGACCATAAGCCTCTTCAAACAATATTGGGCCCGACAACTGGAATTCCCACCATCGCGGCTGCTCGGTTGCAACGCTGGGCCGTGACATTGGCAGCGTACTCGTACAATCTTATCTTCAAGAAATCGAGCGAGAACACGGAAGCCGATTTCTGCTCGCGTCTGCCGCTGCCAGATGTTGAAGCGGAAACCAAAGAAACAGAAGAAGCGTTTTATTCGTTGCGATTGGACTCGTTGCCTGTTTCTAGTCGAGACATCGCAGCTGCCACGAGTATAGACCGAACTCTTTGTCAAGTGAAGGAATTCATAAATGTTGGATGGCCCATGTCGATCACGGATGAGCAATTGAAGCCTTTTTTCTCGCAGGTGCAATGAGCTGACGGTGCATCAGGGATGCGTCATGCTGGGCGCAAGAGTAGTCGTCCCTGCAAAGCTGCAAGGATTCCATTCTGGACGAACTCCATGACGGCCATCCCGGCATCGTGTGCAGCAAAGAGCTAGCGCGCAGCTACGTGTGGTGGCCAACGATTGAGGTGGACCTCGAACGTCGCATCAAAAGCTGCGCTAGCTGTCAAGAGCAACGTAACGCGCCAATCAGCGCACCTCTTCACCCGTGGTCATGGCCGACTTCACCGTGGCAGCGTGTTCACGTAGACTTCGCAGGACCTTTCCAGAATACCATGCTTTTAGTGGTGGTCGACGCACATTCCAAATGGCCAGAGGTTTTCGAAATGCGCTCGACAACTGCAGAAAGCACGATTCGTTGTTTGACTGAGCTCTTCGCACGTTTTGGTTTCCCTGAAACAATTGTTTCCGATAATGGACCTCAATTTGTTTCGCAGGAGTTCAAGCACTTCGTGCAGGAAATGGGGGGCACGGCATGTCCTCACGGCTCCCTACCACCCCAGCTCCAATGGGCTGGCAGAGCGTTTCATTCAGACCTTAAAGAACGCCCTCCGCAAAGACGGCACAGGAGAGACACTGCAGGTAAAGCTGCATAAATTTTTGCTGTCGTATCGCAACACGCCGCATGCGACGACTCGTGAATCACCAGCAGCATTGCTCCTGGGACGACGCTTACGCAGTCGGCTAGATGCCGTAAAGCCCTCCGGGGGGGAAAGAGTAGCCCACAGACAGTGCACTCAGGCACTAAGTCGTCCATGTCGCGAACGTCATTTCATGGTAGGCGACAACGTGTTAGCACGTAATTATTCTGGAAAACCAAAGTGGACTCCCGCTGTGATTGTTGCTCAAACAGGTCCTGTCTCTTTCCAAGCGCGTGCAACCACACCGAGGGGCACCTTCACCTGGCGTCGCCACCAGGATCAACTGCTGCACAGACCTGCAGAGGACGTTACCCCTATGCATGGAACAGCTGGTGAAGCTACGACCAGCGAGTTCCTGGTTTTTCCCGAGACTGGCGACGCACCAATTCCTCCCAGGGCAACTCCGGTTACGCCACAGGCAACACCAGCGCCCGCCGAGGCAAGACGCTACCCCATGCGAAATCGTCGCCCACCAGATAGATTCCAAGCTGGACTCTGATGACTGTGTGTGTGTTATTAAAAGAAGGGGAGGTGGTGTTGTGTCGGCTGGTGCTCCATTGATAAGAGCACTCTGTGAAGTGCGCATGCGCCACTAGGTGTTAAAAGCAGAGTGCCGCTTGCTAGCGGCGCCCTTTCTTGCCCGAGCCACGAACCCACAAGCATGGGTCAATAAACGTCGTTAACCCGGAACATGTCTGGTCCTTTCGGCACGTCTGTAGCAAAACGTAACAAATACTGTATTATTTGTACGAATATTCGAAGTGCTCGAATATTCGCACATGCCTAGTTTTAAGTTATGACAAGACAAGAACAATGAAATGATACAGTGTGGGTTGCTTAGTACAGAAAGCCACTCCGTGGCCGACAACACGCTCAACGATGAAGCTGGTGATGATGCAGCCAGCACAGGCTTGAAAGGATGCAAGAAAAGGCTGGTTGGTGGTGACTCATGGCTAAACTTTAGCATCCTAAAAAGAACACTTTCCCGATCCGTGTCCTTCTTAGTGCGCTACAAGTTTCACCATGCAGCACAGGCTACATTCAGTGGAGCGTACCTTTTCAGGTGGAGGTGCATTCTCAAACTTTCCGGCGGCCACGAGGAAGATGTCAGGGTGCGGCTTGCCCCGCGGCACCTCCGTCATCCCCACCGCACACTATGTGGTGGAACTTCGCAAACAGCTCCTTGTGACGACTCGTCTTGAGTTCGAAGGAGTCTCGCTTTGAGCTGGTTGCCACGGCAATTGGCACCCCGCTTCGCTGGAGATGACTCACAAGCCGCTCAGCGCCTGAAAAGACGGTTTATACAGATTGCAGCTTTAATGATGAAGTAGTGCACTTCTCCATGATCGCTTTGAGCTTCCTGGGTGGGGACATGCTTGGCTGCATGAACCTGACCCAACATGGCATGACTCAACATGCCAGAATCCGATATCATCCCTCATTTATTAAGCAAAGTTTCTATGAGTTACAGATTTTGGTGGTGGCAGCGGCATAGTTCACGAAAAACCTGGCACCAACGAGCGTATAAAATCCCAAATTTTTATTTATTTATTTACTTATTTATGCTACCCTCAGTGCTGCATGGCATTGCATTTGTGGCTTATCTTATACAGTGCAAATGAACCCAAATACAATGCATTATCCTCTGCATTAAAGATGCTGCTTGATACTAAACAAACAAACCACTACATGTAATTCGGGCTTCAAAAATCTACTGCCAGCATGCACAATGCAAAGGTCGTGGGTTCGATCCCTACCTTTGGCAAGCTGTTTTTCTGCCCACTTTCATTTCCACTCATCTCGCAATTACTACACTTCAATTGAAAACTACAGGTAACGCCACTTGCACATTGCTTGGTTTTATAATTTGTTGGCTGGATGTGTTTGTGTTTAGCAAAAGCAAGCCTGTCAATCAGTCAATTCCTTTCTTTTATTCACTGTTGCAAGGTCACTTGTACATTTGTAGTGCCTTGCCAGAGGAATCTTTCTTTTGCTATGCCTTTTATGTCAAGCTTTTCACATATTTCAGCGTTGTCCATGAAAAACCCGGTGCTTGCGAGCGTACAGAAATGCGACTCTCGAAAGTGCACTGGTCGCATGCGTATTCATAAGCGCAGGTTCCCCTTCAGCGGGAGCGAAGGTTCGTCGCAGCGCCCCCCCCCCCAATTATATCAATGTATGGGGCCGACTTTGTGCGCCCCCTATCGCCCCCCCCCCCCCTACCTATTATGAGGCTGGCTTTGCGCCCCCCCTGCCCACCATGTAACACCATGTAATAACTATAGTCACATGATTTAATATCTCGCGACAACTCTCATGTTGACTAAAAATCGTGTAACATCACGCAACAACTAGTCACGTGACTAAAAATCACATAACATTTGGTCATGTGATTTACCCTCTGAGTGTTGCATTTTTCTGAGAAAAACATTCAGAGATGGTCAAATTACTTTATTGCAGGTTTTTGAATGTACGAAATATGTAAAGTCGGGAAAAAGTTGCAAAAAAAAAAAAAAAAAAGAACAGTTTCTTGATGTCATCATAACTGAGAACCGTAAAACGTTCAATAGTATTTCAGAGCGTGGTATTCCTTGAAACATGGGTGTACGCACAACACCTTAGCGCCATCCACACACATAACACGCGTCTCCGTTCTCTTCTTGGAGAGACAAGTTGTGCTGGCAAACACACGGCATCTTCTGTGCGTG
Source organism: Rhipicephalus appendiculatus (assembly GCA_030522465.1). Taxonomy (NCBI): domain Eukaryota; kingdom Metazoa; phylum Arthropoda; class Arachnida; order Ixodida; family Ixodidae; genus Rhipicephalus; species Rhipicephalus appendiculatus. The sequence goes on along the minus strand of JALIZH010000840.1, from coordinate 41,168 downwards.
TGGCTGCCTTGGGCAGAGTAAACTCGGTAATCAAGAAGAACGAGAATATCTCGTGAGTATCAGTGATAAACAAGCTAAAAGCAGCGCCAGTAATGATGTAATTCAACTTCCACTGCCCCTGCAAGGGAGTGTCGATAAGGATAAAAATCAAGTTTCGCGCGCCTCCGTTGCGATCATGCTGGTGAAACCAAAACCACGAAAGGGCGTTGCCCTTTAGCGTTGCCGCAGAACCGCCCGACACGCTGACGCTAGAAATCAGTTCTGTTTATCTTCCACAGTACGGTAGCACAATCATTTCCAATGCTTCTTGTAAGTCCTAGAAGGTGGCGGCACCTCCCAGTGGGCATGCATCGTCATTATAGCATGAAATTTCAAGCAGAGGGTCGGAAATGTACCCGTACGGCAATGACACTGCGGGACAGAAAACCACCACCGCACAGCAAAAACACTCAAAGGGTTAAAATCACGCAACATTATGTAACAGTAAGTCACGTGACATGTTCTTGCTGAAAACCATGTCACAGCTAGTCACACGACTAAAATCACAACAACAGGTAACCGGTAGTCTTGTGACAAGTCTAGCCAAGTCTAGCCATACTTAGCACTAATAGCTAAAACTTAACATCTCCAGTGAAAGATTGGCATTACTAGCAAAACTTCGCTAGGCCAAACACACGCTCCGCTGGTGGCGCCAGCCTTGCACCACTGGTGCAAGCTACACACTTTTTTTGTTTAGTGTGAGTGTGAAACTTGCTGCATGCAGCAGTAAATGCTTAATCATGCCTGGTGTAATGTTCTGCTGTACATCATATACAACTCTTTCAACCACTCTGGTGTACACCTTGAAAGCAGTCAACTGCAGTCCCAATACAAAACAGTGGCAATACTGGCATAGTCTAGGAAGAACTTCTAGATTGTGTTCTAAGCTGTAGGCTGTCCTCCACATAGTGCCCAATGATTGTTTCCTGGGTATCGATGACAACACCTTTGTGAAGGCGAGTCCATTAGATGACAAATTCATTGATGCCATGGTTAAGCCTATTGGTAAAGGCTCTTGCAGGTGACGAGCCACCTCACCTATTGGTATAGGAATCTGCTGCAAAGCTGTTACAAACTGAGAGGTGCACGGCAAGTGCCCGCACCAAGCACCCAAAGTTAAATTACACTGAAAAAACGTACGAGACAGAGGCAAGAATTGGTACCACCTCTCACACATCACTTTGCTTCGAACAAATGTATTCCTTGTTTAAGTTTCTTTCTTCAATGGATAAAAGAATTCTATGTACAATCACATCTGTGAATATAGAATTATTAGCTATATTGAACATTTATGACATCCCCTAAAAAATCCCATGCGAAAAGCATAGCACTGTACTAAGTGTATGTCGAACCCCTTCACTTCCCAATTTAGTCTACCTACTCAACGTTATGCAATAACAGTTGCAGAAGCCCCCTTTGGGGGCTCCTGCAACTGCTCTTATCCTAAGCATGATCATATTTTGTGTCATCAGAAATATTTGTACCAGTGAAACAGCATTTTTTGGAAATATGCTGCCAAATGTAGCATTGAATCTGAAGGCCCGTGCAGGATATAGAGGCTTGCGTGTTCGGACTCTAATCAGAGTGACAATCAGAAGGTACACATACTGTGCACCTAGGGTGCTGTTTGAAGACTGCTGACAAGAACACTCTATCACCAGCCTTGCCAAGATGGTTTCATTTTAACAAGGGTGGTGCCAGCGGGGGGTGCGGAGGGGAGTGGGCAGCTGGCCCCCTAAAATTTCTGCCTGCGCCCCCCTTTGGCCCCTCAAGAGGAAACATATTCAGAACACAACCTGTAAGTTCTCCACCTCCCTGTCACATTGAAGGAACTCACTTGTCGTGAACGCTGCACCACCCCTGCAGTGTAATGAGCTCAGCCAAAGTGCTGCCTTACAGATCCTCTGCCTCACAATCTTCCAAATCCGTAAAGTGTAAGCGGTGTTATTGCATAAAATGGGAGCTCTGTTTCTCTTTTAGTCACCATGAGTGCTCGAGAGCTACACAGTGTCGGAGACAGCAAGCAGGTAACAAGCCACCCGAAAGGTATGACACCGTGCATTATGGCGTCGGGTGTTTTCTCTGTTTTTTTTTTTTTTGCTTTTACTGTACTGCCTGCTACTTCTGGTTCAGATGTCTGTGGCAGTGTTATCCACACACTGCATCATGCAGCGTGTTGGAACCAACAGTCTTCGAATGAGAAGGTTGCGAGTTCAGGCCCCACCAACAAAAAAGGAGATTTTTTGTCCACATTGATTCATTCCCATTTATGGCGTGATTACTACACTGGTGCAGTTTCTAGCTCATACACGAGACAAAACCGTCAGTGTTCCGTGTTTTGGTCTCGTGCATGTGCTAGAAACTGCAATGGAATACCAACATGCCCAAACCTACTTGAGACTACACCGCAGTTAGCAACTACTAACAAGGTTGCCTATGCCTTCCTTGGCTTCACTGTTTGTTGACTTCATTAAACTGTGTCTAACAAAGAAACAAGCCCCCCTCGAAGCATTCCCTTGCTGTCATTTGGTGTCTCTTCGGTAATATAGAAGACAGGGCAAGCAACTTCTGGTTGTTTTTGACCAGGAAAATGTGGACTCCCTGCTGCATGCAGTCCCATAAAATTTGGTTCATGTGTGCATACCTGCCAACTCAGGGACTTCTGAAAACGTGAAAAGCTGCATGGGAGCACGGGGGGGAGGGGGGGGGGGGATTGTTACGGGCGAGTCCTGTGATTGGTCAACAAAATTGTCCAGCATACGGCCCCTGCGCTCGTGGCATTGGAACATTTGAAAAGGGCCTGCGGCCTGAATGAAAAACTGTTAATATCGGAGCGTTCCAGTCTTGCTACTATTACTGTGCCCCCTCCGAACTGGGCCATAAAATGGGGGGACATGCCCACCAGTGTCAACGGTTAGGGTGTGTCCGTGTTTGTGTGTTTCTGGTTGAGGAGAGCACGGCAGAGGACAGGAAACAGCAGTGGCCAGAGAACCTTTCTAGCTGCGTCAATGTTCCCTTTTCTTTGCTGTGTCATAAATGTAGCCAGCTTGTACTATCATCCTGGTACCCCCCAACCACTAACACGTGATGTTAACGTCCCTGGCTGCCTAATGTATTTATATAGCTTGCTTCACTGAATAAATGCTTTTCATTACCGGACATCCGGCTAGCCATATGGTGGCAGCGGTGCACAGTTGAGATGTTGATGCCGCCATCCCCAACAATGCCCCCCCTCCCTAACAATGCTACCAGGCCCATCAACCCTACGACCAACGCCGAAGCCCATGGATACATCTGTCAAAGCCTGGCTTGGCTGGAGGACGTGAAAGAGTGAGTTTGAACTGCTTGCAACAGCTACTCTATTGACTAGGCAGCCAAGCGACGTGCAGGCCACAATCTGTCTGGTGAGCATAGGCGAAGAAGGCAGAAAAGCGTACAGCACTTTCAAGTTTGGAGGCGGAAGAGGACAAAAACGATGATCAAGTTTTGAAGAAAAAATTTGAAAACTACTGCAGGCCAGCAAAAAACTTGACTCTTCATGAATTCCATTTTGGTTCAAGGGGCCAGAAAGAAGGCGAGCCAATCAATTACTGGTTGAACGAGCTGAAGACATTAGCAAAGAACTGCGAATTTGAACTTCTAGAAGAATGAATGCTACGCAGTCGTATCGTTCTTGGGGTTAGAGACAAGCGGTTACAGCAGAAGCTGTTGGCAGAAAATCCCTTCTTAACAAAAAACCGTGGAAATATGCCGCACTGAAGAGCAAGGAAAGCAGCACTACCAAGAGATCAGCGCAGCAGCCGGGGGAGCACACACTACGATGGTGAACTGAGTCGCAACTGATAGGAAGGTATGTAGCATGTGAGGCTACCAGATGCACCACAGTGGAAACTGCGCAGTGCGGGGAAAAAACTGCTGGAAGTGTGGGGCACCGAACCACTTTGCCCAGGTTTGCAAATCATTTGGCACATAAAGCAATAAGGAAGGGAGCTGCGGGAAGTAAGGGCAGAGACAGACTTTGCGGAAGCAGATTTTTTTTCTTGTGGGACTTACTATCAACTTGGTCGAGATGGACAGCAACAGTTCACACCGAAGGTCAACCGGTAACTTGCAAGCTGGACATGGGAGCAAACTGTTGCGTAATCTCAAAGCAAGAGCTGTAGCACACTAGGGGCCCTGCTTGTCAACCATTCGTCTCATGGCGTGATCAAGTTCAACATGAAGTGGTCAATACAGGCCTAAAACAAGGCTAGCAATGCTAAAAACCGGGTTACTAATAAATGGACAAGGTCTAAAATAATATAATTAACAGAAATAACCAAGAGTTAATCGCAGTAGTTAACTTCGCTAAATATGCTAAATACGCTTGGCTAAATACGCTAAATAATATAGCTATTTTAAATACACTTCGAAGACATGCGGCTGAAACATGTGCTGTTCAAGAGAGGGCGCCGCAGCCTCGCCAAGCGTGCGATTCCTCCTATCACTGGCACTGCATCTGAAAGAGGAAACAACCTGACGGAATTCACTGCGGACAACAAATATTTTAAATGAAATAACAAGCGGGAAGTCGATAAAGCACAGCAAAATGTAGTGCACATGTTGCACACTGAGTTTGCGAAACTGCCTAGAGAGATAGATACTAGTTGCACCAGGGAAACCATACGTGATTACCTCAAACACTGACACCATCGGCGGTTTGGTAAATGGAGCAGTGAGAACTCTACAAACAGGAATTGCTGGGTGCCCGTGTGTCGCACTACCTAAGGTATGACTGTAGTGGAGCTGCATTTAGCGCAAAATTTCTAACTACACCAATTGCTACAGAAATTTTTATTTTTTTTCACTTATTTTCAAGGAGTGTAGCAGGGCCTGCAGGCGTGAGCATAGGCACGTCAGCCACTGTGCCTTAACCCTTTCAATGTTTTTGCCATACATGTATGACAGCGGTTTTCCGTCCCGCGGTGTCTTTGCCAAATGGGTACGTCTTCGACCCTCCACTCGAAATTTCGTGCCGTATTGACGATGCATGCGCACTGGGAGATGCTGCCACCTTCTAGGAGTTACGAGAAGTGTTAGAAATTATTGTGCTACCTTCTTGCGGAGATAAACAGAACTGATTTCTAGCATCAGTGCGTCGTGTGGTCTGTGGCAATGCCGATAGGCAACGCCCTTTCCTGGTTTCAGTTTCGCCGTGTAATTGGAACAAAGGTGCGCGAAACTTTCATCTTTATCGGTACTCCACTGCAGGGGCAGTGTAAATTGATTTTCATCTTTACTGGCGCTGCTCCTAGCTTGTTTATCACCAACACTGACGAGTTATTCTCGTTCTCCTTCATTACAGAGCTGACTCTGCCTAAGGCAGCCCCACGCAGAGAAGATGCCATGTGTTTGCCAGCACGTAGCTCCAAGAAGAGAACGGAGATGCATGTTCTGTGTGCGGACGGCAATAAAGCGCTGCGCGTAGACCCGCGTTCCAAGGAGTACCACGCTCTGAAATACTAATGAACATTTTGAAGTTCTGAGCAGTACTGACACCAAAAAAATGTTCCTCATCTTTTTACAATTTTTTTTCCGACTTAAAACATTTCATGCATTCAAAACTGCAATAAAGTAATTTGAGTATCTGCGAAAGTTTTTCTCAGAAAAATTCGACACTCAAAGGGTTAATACCTCTCCTTTGCACTGTGTTCTGGTCATGAGGGCCTCATCGGAAGGAGGTGAGAAAGAATGGGGGGAGGGGAGGTGGAATAAAACTGTCCCCCCCCCCCCCCCCCCCCAATCAAGAGCCATGCCCACACCTGTGAAAGGGCCCCCTATATGTGACGAATGATCTTGAGAGCTTGCGCCTCACCAGGAGCCCTCACTGGGGGACGCAGAGCAGCGCAGAGCAGCTGGCTTCGTGCTCCAACTTCTCTTGTCTTTTTTGATGGTTCGTCAATCGCAATCCATCTGAAAGTGACACCGTTCGATCTGTGAAGACGCAAGGTGTCCGAGGACGCCACTTTCACGGACCTGGGTTATTTTACAAGGATCTCCGCCTCTAATCAGGTCAGCACGAACTCACGGACTTGCTAGCCCTAACGCCGGTTCGGCGTCGCAGCAGCAGCTGCGTCGGCGGCGTGGGCTTCGATTCCATGACTATGGCAACGGGCAAGACGCCAGACACCTACGCCTCCGTACTAACAAGCCAGCATGCACCCAGCGACGCTCCAATGGACCTAAGTGGGCCCGGTGCGTCGACAGATGCCCATGACCAGCATGTGAAGGTGAGCGTTTGCAATACACCTTCCACTGTCATCGATAAAGAAGCGGATTGGAAGACGGTTCTAACCCTGCGCCAAAAGAAACAACAAGCTTTGGAACGCAAGCGCGCAACTGCCGCTGTCCAAGATGCTTCGACGACGAACGCGCACAGTCCACCGAAAAAGAAGAAAACATACAAACTTCCACCACTACCGAAGGACGAGTTTAAGATAATCATACGACCGCACCAGGGTTTGCCTCTGCGAAACATAGTAACACCAGCACTGGCGGCTGCGATCACAGCAGCTTGCGACCACCAGATTACAGGGGAGCAGTTCCTGTTGCGAATCAAACCTGGGTCCAACATAGCCATCCTCTCCACGCCGCACCAAGAGGTGGCTGCAAAAGCGAGGGGCATTCAACACCTGACAATCAATGGCCATAAACATGCCGTAAATGTGTACGCAGCCGCCGGAGAAGAAGCCCTAAGAGGTGTAGTGCACGGAATACCTCCGCACACTCCAGCAGAAACCCTCGTAGCAAACATGCGGGTACGCACGCATGGTGTCGAACTTATACAAGCACGTATGATTGGAGACACAAAGAGTGCCACCTTGACCTTCAGCGGGCCCATTCTACCCAAGGTCGTCTATTACTACGGGGGAGAACTTGTCTGTCATCCCTTCCGTGCCACCGTCCAAGTTTGCAAGCTGTGCAGAGTACGAGGACACCGCACACACGTCTGCCCTCATCCTGACCGACAAATCTGTAGGATGTGCGGACTAGAAAACCCGAGCCCCGAGCACCCCTGTGAACTGAACTGTGCCTCGTGCGGGGGGGCCACATGCGACTGGGGACCGCAGCTGTACCAAGCGGCTAAAGAAGTCTAAAGCACCGCGTACACCTCGGCCGTCTCGACCGCAAGGAGCCCGACAGACACGTTGGTTTTCCTCCGAGGACGAGGAGGAAGCCCACAGTAGAGCCACAAGTCGGGAGCGACGCGCCACGTCTTGTAGCAGATCCCGATCGAGGTCCTACTCCAAATCGGCGCAGCACTCTCCTCCAACCCCTGCGGGAGGGTCATCGACGCCCACGCCCACGCCGACGCCAGCCCGACCACGGCATCAGGAGAAAAAAAGGGAGACGCCAGCCCACAACCATGGTCCGGAGACTCGGAGCACAGCTATGCCAGAGGTGAGCCGGGTGGGGGGTCGCGTCTGGCACGACCAGCCATAACACACCAATAACACAGCACGCAGAATACAAAAAAGTTATTGCTGAAAACAAACAGCTTCGCGAAACGCTTGATAACATGAAAAGCGAACTTGCGCTACTGCGCCAGCAAATGGCAACGCTAACACAACAACGTACGCGGAAGGAGACATCGAACGCTTCGGAAATAGTGAACTCATCACAGTCGCTGGAGCAATTACACACTAAGTTAGACACATTAACCACGTACGTGAATCAGCAACTTCAGCTTTTCGCTCTCGACATTCAGTGCCTCAAACGTACGGTAGAGGCAACGAGCGTAGGCAAAAACTCTCGCCACAGATACAAACGCTCTGCCGGCCACCACTCTGATGAAAGGCAACCAAAGGTAGTCCTCACGACAGACACAGAAGATGCATTTAACTCTACCTACTCTGGCTAACCGAACCACTGGACATCAAGAGAGTCTTACTGTATGGCAGTGGAACTGTCGGACCCTTTGTAACAAACATGCAACACTCATACAATTCATGCAGTCGACCCTGATTCCTCCGGACATCCTATGCCTGCAGGAAGTCGGAAAAAAACAGCGGAACCTTCCAGGATATACGTGCTACATTAGCGAAACCCATACCTCTGTGGTAACTTACGCAAGAAAGGATCTTGCGGTTAGCACTAGCGAAATTCCTGGGGCGAATATTTCGCACCAACTCATCACTATTTGGCCCGTCAAGAAAGGTAGACCAAAATGCATTCTCATAAATGTCTACAGTCCACCGAGGCAAAGAGCGGCAGATTTTTATGGCCTTGTGCATGCAGCAATGGCCACGGCTTCGCGCAGGGACTCACTTATCCTTCTTGGTGACTTCAACGCGGCACACACAGAATGGGGGGTACCTAAAGGATGCCGCTAAAGGAAAACGGCTCCTCTATGCGACAGAGCAACACAACCTCACCCTCCTGAACCTCCCGAACTCTCCCACTAGAATAGGAAACAGTGTCGAACGTGACACAACACCGGATCTTGCTTTCACTAACGCTGACCGACACACCAGCTGGCAAAGACTTGAAGAGACCCTGGGAAGCGATCATCATATAATCAGCATCACATTTTTTACGAGCAAGATGCACAGACCACTTGGCAAAGCAAGAATTACGGATTGGAATAAGTTCCGGGATCGGCAACAGGACTGGTGTCAAGGCAACTGCGCACCCAGCAATGCGGCTGAGTGGGAGCAAATTATAAAGTCCATCTATAAGGGATTCACCAAGACCGTCCAGACGACACTGGAAACACCGGCGGTCGACCCACATCTCTTACACTTGTGGGATGCCCGTCGCAGCCTCATAAAACGCTGGAAAAGGCAGCGTCACAACAGGACGCTCCGCAAACGAATTCAGGAAGTGACAGATGCGGCAGCCGTATACGCGTGTACATTATATACGAATAACTGGCATAGCTTTTGCGACTCGCTACGCGGTACCCTCGACACTAAGAAGACATGGAATATTTTACGCAGCATGTTAGACCCCGTGGGAACGCGCACAGCAACCGCAAATACCCTCACCAAACTTGTGGGAGAGTACGACGGTTTGGAGGAAGAGTTGATTACGCAGTTAAAAAGAGAATACACCGGTACCAACGATGTGGCACAAGTCGGGATAAAATCCGACAATCAATATAGAGGTCCTGCCAACCCTGCCTTGGACGCCGACATCAGTGTTTCAGAACTTTATGCCGCTGCACAAGCTTTTAGAAAAAACACAGCCCCAGGACCGGACGGGATAACTAACGCAATGCTGCGAAATTTAAGCGACCCAACCCTCCAACAGCTCACAGACTTCTTTAACAAAGAAGTCTGGTCCCCAGAAGGAAATATACCACAACGCTGGAAGGAGGGAACTATATTATTCTCATTCCAAAACCAGGCAAGCCCCGGAACTTGAAGAATCTAAGGCCGATATCTCTTACGTCGTGTCTAGGAAAGCTATTTGAGAGAGTCATCCTCACACGCCTGGAATGCCATATAGAGCGACACGGCCTCCTGCCAGACTCTATGGTGGGTTTTCGGAAAGGCATCTCCACCCAAGATGTCTTCCTAATGCTTCGAGAGGACGTCCTCAATCCTCCACAGGGTAGTCTGGACAGGATCCTACTAGCGCTAGACATCAATAAGGCTTTTGATAGAGTCTCTCATGAAGCAGTCCTGCAAGACCTTCAAGATATCGGATGCCGCGAACGCATTTACAAATACGTACGGGACTTTCTGACTGGCCGTACCGCCACAATTGGTTTGGGCACAACACGCTGTTCCCTATACAGCCTTCCAGACAGGGGAACCCCGCAAGGCTCCATCCTTTCCCCACTTCTCTTTAATCTCGCCATGAGAAGAATGGCTCTTGGTTTACAGGAGGATCCGGACTTGGGCTTGGCCATTTACGCAGACGATATTACATGTTGGGCAAATAGGGGCTCGTACGGAAATAGGCAGGACGTACTGCAAAGGGCAATTGACGTTATATACAGTCACATGAAGAAAATGAACATGACTTGTTCACCGGCAAAATCGGCATACATCCATGTGCGGCCAAAGTACACCCGGGCTGACAGATCCCCGGAGCTCCAACTGATACTAGCAGGCAAAACGATCAGGAGAGTTGCGCAGCTTCGAATTCTGGGTATGCACGTCCAGGAAACGGGGAGCACAGCGCACACCCTTGCGAATCTCAAGCGCACGGTGAGGGGTATCACAAGCCTCTTAGGTCGCATCGCTCGCAGCAGAAAAGGTATGCGCGAGGCTGACACCTTACGTCTAGTGCACGCCTTCGTAGTCAGCCGCATCACCTATGCACTGCCCTATCAAGCAACCCGTAGGACAGATATCGAGCAAGCGGACCGACTCCTTCGAATCGCTTGCAAGGCAGCCCTGGGGCTGCCGCAAAACGCCAGCACCACAGCTCTGTCTCAGCTCGGGATGCTGAATACTTATGAAGAATATGCAACAGCTACCCTCTTAGCGCAGCGGGAACGGCTAAACATCACACCACAAGGACGGGCTATATTGACCAAGCTTGGCTTTCCTCTCGCCCCACAGTACAGTGGAGATAGCACAGAATTACTCCCTCCAACTATGCGCTCGCAGATCCACGTGGCACCAATACCGCGTCACATGCACCCGGTCTTCCACAGCGCGCGACGCCAAGCTCGTGCACGAAAGCTTCGCAACCACAGCACTGATCCTGACGTATACTATACGGACGCCTGCCCTTCCGGCACCACTCCAAGTGGGTCCCGCACGTACACGGCAGTGGCCAGTAATAGAGGACAACTGGTGGCGGCAGCGACAATACGCACATCGTCCGTGGCAACAGCGGAGGCCGCTGCAATTGCCCTGGCCATCACAGATGCGGCCAAGCGAGGTACAAACTCCACCATCTTCACGGATTCACAAACAGCATGCCGACTTTACATGCATGGCACAATACCACGAACTGTCCTAAGAATCCTAGGCTCGCACATCGCATCTGACCACGGCATCATTTGGTGCCCGGCACATACGGGTGTTCCCGGAAATGAACGGGCCGACCGACTCGCTCGCGCAAGTACATACCGAGCGACGGACGCGCCTGTAGACGACACCATAGCCCCTGACGACGAGCAACCAAGCGGTCGAGCTGACATTCTCGAAGCTCAACGGCTGGAGCGACGCACTATGGCACCACCTCACCCGAAATTGAACAGAGCACAATCGAGAGACTGGCGCCGTCTACAGACGAACACGTACCCCAACCTACACACACTTTCTAAAATACACCCCTCCGAATATCGCGATGAGTGCCCGTGGTGCGGAGGGATACCAACACTGACACACATTACATACAGTTGTACCTCGCGCCCTGTTGCGGCAAACTCCGCACTCATAAAACTATGCACGTTACCACATTGGTCGTGGGAGGCGCGACTCTCGGATCAGGCCTTGGGAAGCCAACTGGCAACCCTGGACCAGGCCCGGCGAGCCGCTATAGCCAGTGGAGCTCTGGACGAAGGGCCCCACCCACTTTAGTTACTTATAGGATGTACTAATAAACGTTTCTTCTCTCTCTCTCACCAGGCATGAGTTGGGCCGTGGGGAACAGTTCCCGGTGCATCTGGTGCAGTTCGGCCTCAAGCTCCTCCACGGTGAGGGGCAGCTGCAGCCTGTCGATGATGATGCGCGTCGACTCGGACCCGGCTGTGCCCATCACTGCCGACTTGACCTCCCATGTGTAGTCCTTGCCGTAGCGCTGCGTCACCCGCTGCGTTGCCTCTGTGTACAACGACTCTGTGTCTGGAAAAAGAAAAAACAAAGAATGAGAAGTGAATTCAGCAGCAACAATGCAGAAGATTTGCAATTTCGGTTGATTAAAAAAAATATAGGTTGGCCGGCTTTGTTTCTAATGTAGGTAAAAGCTGCTTAAAGGGATACTGAACAAAAATTTGAAAAAACTGACGAAAACATCGAAATTCTACTCGGAAGACGCCACCGTTCCGATAAACAGAGTTTACTTCATGTATTTTTGAACAGTTGGCTGTATTTTTGGTGGATTGTCAGCGCACGGCGGCTGCATGCGAGCGCGAGCCGTGACGTCAGATTCTCCCTGGCGCATGCAGGGTGCACGTGCTCCTGTCCTTCTCTTCCTTTTCTCCACCTCTCCTTTCATTCCACTCTCTCCCTTCCACAAAAGCACTGATGCCTTACCCCAGCAGGGAGCATTGTTCGCTCCCGTACTGGTTCTGGGAAACGTAGTGCGAGCTGAGCGGGTTGTGAGACGCGGGCGACGGCTGGCATTGGTGGGATGCCTGTTTCCGACGAGTTTCACGTCACATCCTCTAGATGACGACACGGCCACTAGACGCGGCGGTTTGTGAAAAACTCATTAAATTCATTATTTTCCTCCAGTTTGTGCCAGTAATGAAGGTTGTTTCCATCGATTTCAACCCGCAATCTTTCAATTTGATCTGGGCAGCAAAACTTTTGTTCAGTATCCCTTTAAAGAGACCCTGCAACACTTTTCCAAGTAAACATCGAATGGTTCCACTAAAGGAGCTTATTGCCTCATAAATCGACCACCGCAAAAACTTTTTGGAACACGTCGAGTACGAGTGGAGTTACAGATTTGTCACACGCTATAATTGCTTCCTCTCCTCTCTTCAGAGAGGGATGGCACGGGGGAAGAAGTTACATCATGCGCACATGAAGACCTCGAATACTTTTTCCTTTTTTTCTTTCAAACGTGCAGCTTACTTTCAGTGTGATCATGAGCATGCGCACAGGCACGTGGTAGCCTCTTGCAGCGGCCATGGTAACCATAGGTCGGCAAACTCACTCCTGAGTCGACTCACTCGGACTCACTCAGACTCAAATTGCGCCGTGAGTTTGAGTCTGAGTGAGTCCCGGTGAATAATATTTTGGTGAGCTTGAGTCCGAGTGAGTCCAGTTGAAGAAAATTATCGTGAGTGTAAGTCCGAGTGAGTTCGGCTCAGGAAAATTTTGGTGAGTCTGAGTCCGAATGAGTCCAAAGCGCAAGATATCTTTCTTGAGTGAGTCTGAGTGAGTCACACTTTTTTTTGCCGACCTATGGTCCTATCTACTCACCTTCAGCATTACTACCAGCCTTACCTGGGTTCACGTCTGTACTCACGTCTACTCACACGTATTCCAAAGCAGTGCTGTTCATACACCATTTCAATATTTAATAATCAGAGGCGTGTATTACATAGGGGGGTGCCTTGACCCCCCCCCCCCCCCCCCCCAAAAGGCGCTAAGGGCACCGATTACGTGAGATATTGGTATTAAAGAGCGTTAACACTATGGTCAAGAAAGCTAATTTACGCTAATAGACTCATGAGTCGACGCAATCGGACTCAGATCGAGCCTGGAGTCTGAGTCTGAGTGAGTACAGGTGAGCAATATTTTGGCGAGTTTGAGTTTGTGAGTTCGTTTGAAGAAAATTTTCGTGAGTGTGAGTTTGAGTGAGTCCGGCTCAGAAAAATTTTGGCGAGTCTGAGTCTGAGTGAGCCCTAAGCGGAAATATTTCATGAGTGAGTCTGAGTGAGCTCCACAAGTTTTGCCGTTCTATGATGGTAACTATAGAGCTCACGATGCTCAATTCAGCCAATGGTGAGTAATTTTGGTTATATGGCATCATTTGTAGAAAGATGAGGGAATGACTTCTAGCCGACTATAAAAATTAATTGTGAATTCCAGGGCACCTGCTGCACTACTGCGCTATCATGTTTGGCTTGCGTGTTCTCAGGAGCCTTGACTACCGATTGCAACATTTTCTGACCATGCTGAGAAAGTGTTGCAGGGCCCCTTCAAAGAGACACTAAGGTGAAACAAATCACTTTAGATTGATACATTTTACTCTGAAAACTCCAATGGCATTAGCTTCATCATCATAGGTTTACTAATAGAGGAGAAAATCAAGGTTAGTCATTTTTAAATGTTGCACTCAAATCTTCACGCGTGACAGTACGGATTTCAAAGGGTACTTTTTGTATTTTGGCGACATTGGCAAAACGAAATTTCTTGAAACTTGGTATGTTGTCTCTGGTCCTCTCAGAAGACAACGTATTTCACTTTTACCAATGAGGAACTACATATGGAACTACATCCTCTCAGAAGACAATGTATTTCACTTTTACCAATGAGGAACTACATATGGAACTACATCCTCTCAGAAGACAATGTATTTCACTTTTACCAACGAGGAACTACATATGGAACTACATCCTCTCAGAAGACAATGTATTTCACTTTTACCAACGAGGAACTACATATGGAACTACATCCTCTCAGAAGACAATGTATTTCACTTTTACCAATGAGGAGCTACATATGGAACTACATCCTCTCAGAAGACAATGTATTTCACTTTTACCAATGAGGAGCTGCATATACTACATCCTCTCAGAAGGCAATGTATTTCACCTTTACCAAAGAGGAACGACATATGGAACTACATCCTCTCAGAAGACAATGTATTTCACTTTTACCAATGAGGAACTACATATGGAACTACATCCTCTCAGAAGACAATGTATTTCACCTTTTACCAATGAGGAACTACATATGGAACAACATCCTCAGAAGACAATGTATTTCACTTTTACCAATGAGGAACTACATATGGAACTACATCCTCTCAGAAGACAATGTATTTCACTTTTACCAATGAGGAACTACATATGGAACTACATCCTCTCAGAAGACAATGTATTTCACTTTTACCAATGAGGAACTACATATGGAACTACATCCTCTCAGAAGACAATGTATTTCACTTTTACCAATGAGGAGCTACATATGGAACTACATCCTCTCAGAAGACAATGTATTTCACTTTTACCAATGAGGAACTACATATGGAACTACATCCTCTCAGAAGACAATGTATTTCACTTTTACCAATGAGGAACTACATATGGAACTACATCCTCTCAGAAGACAATGTATTTCACTTTTACCAATGAGGAACTACATATGGAACTACATCCTCTCAGAAGACAATGTATTTCACTTTTACCAATGAGGAACTACATATGGAACTACATCCTCTCAGAAGACAATGTATTTCACTTTTACCAATGAGGAACTACATATGGAACTACATCCTCTCAGAAGACAATGTATTTCACTTTTACCAATGAGGAACTACATATGGAACTACATCCTCTCAGAAGACAATGTATTTCACTTTTACCAATGAGGAACTACATATGGAACTACATCCTCTCAGAAGACAATGTATTTCACTTTTACCAATGAGGAACTACATATGGAACTACATCCTCTCAGAAGACAATGTATTTCACTTTTACCAATGAGGAACTACATATGGAACTACATCCTCTCAGAAGACAATGTATTTCACTTTTACCAATGAGGAACTACATATGGAACTACATCCTCTCAGAAGACAATGTATTTCACTTTTACCAATGAGGAGCTACATATGGAACTACATCCTCTCAGAAGACAATGTATTTCACTTTTACCAATGAGGAACTACATATGGAACTACATCCTCTCAGAAGACAATGTATTTCACTTTTACCAATGAGGAACTACATATGGAACTACATCCTCTCAGAAGACAATGTATTTCACTTTTACCAATGAGGAACTACATATGGAACTACATCCTCTCAGAAGACAATGTATTTCACCTTTTACCAATGAGGAACTACATATGGAACTACATCCTCTCAGAAGACAATGTATTTCACTTTTACCAATGAGGAACTACATATGGAACTACATCCTCTCAGAAGACAATGTATTTCACTTTTACCAATGAGGAACTACATATGGAACTACATCCTCTCAGAAGACAATGTATTTCACTTTTACCAATGAGGAACTACATATGGAACTACATCCTCTCAGAAGACAATGTATTTCACTTTTACCAATGAGGAACTACATATGGAACTACATCCTCTCAGAAGACAATGTATTTCACTTTTACCAATGAGGAACTACATATGGAACTACATCCTCTCAGAAGACAATGTATTTCACTTTTACCAATGAGGAACTACATATGGAACTACATCCTCTCAGAAGACAATGTATTTCACCTTTACCAATGAGGAACTACATATGGAACTACATCCTCTCAGAAGACAATGTATTTCACTTTTACCAATGAGGAACTACATATGGAACTACATCCTCTCAGAAGACAATGTATTTCACTTTTACCAATGAGGAACTACATATGGAACTACATCCTCTCAGAAGACAATGTATTTCACTTTTACCAATGAGGAACTACATATGGAACTACATCCTCTCAGAAGACAATGTATTTCACCTTTTACCAATGAGGAACTACATATGGAACTACATCCTCTCAGAAGACAATGTATTTCACTTTTACCAATGAGGAACTAAATATGACACTGCATCCTTTCAGAAGACAATGTATTTCACTTTTACCAATGAGGAACTACATATGGAACTACATCCTCTCAGAAGACAATGTATTTCACTTTTACCAATGAGGAACTACATATGGGACCTGGCAGACGTCACCAAAATCTATGACATCATGGCAATTGGTGCAGGAACTTTAAGATGTCGTCATCACCCGCATTTTCATTTTGCGCGTTTTCACACTTACAAATGATTTCCTCAAGGTAAGAAGGGTGATTTAGGTATTCTGAATGAATAATTAACTAATACGAGAAAAATTTATTTTCTCTTAATTTAATACAAACTGCATGGTTCAGTTCATTCTGTTAATACTTTTTGCTCGTCTGTACCAGCAGTATTATGTGCCGTTGTGTTTTTTAACTGAACAACTGCACTCATATATTTCAAATAAAGCCTGCCTGCACTTCCGAAGCATCAAAAGCCATGAACAGGGAAAGGAAGAAAAAGAATTACGAGGTGGCGGTAATACGTGTGATGACTGGCCAACTGCTTTTCCTGTTCTGTTGCACAAAGTCATAATTATTCTAGCATCTGATGATTAAAACAAAATTTTGTGTCTCTTTTGAGTTTGAATTACTGAGTCTGCCAGACTAGTACCAATGTTTGTGGGGAATTTAGATTGCAAGAAGGCGTCTCTCATGACCATGTGGTGGTTTTGGGACGTTAAACCCGAGCAATTATTATTATTAGATTGAAGGAAAGCGAAGAGACAAATAGAACATTACGCAACATGAGCAATTTCTTCGTGATACCTTCTTTTGTTCTTGTTGCTGTGCTAAAAATTCATCACAATAATGCAATACAACTAACCCACCTATCCATCCCCTTACTAATATGGAATTGTAGCTTACGCACATACTGGGTAAACATAACAACAGAGAAGTTATTCAAGTATGGTGTGATAGGATGTCCTGGTCCTGCCAGTGAACTTTCAATCAATCAATCAATCAGTCAATCAATCAATCAAGTTGGCTAACATAAATAGATGCAATTACAACACCTATATCAAGGCAATATAATTTTAGATGGAAGCCTGAATGTAAAGTCTGTGGAAGGCTTTCCTGTCAGAACTGGATAAAATGAGTTTCAAGAAAGCACAGTAATGAAATGACATCGCAAAATAGTCTAAGTGGCTGAAAAGAACAAGGAAAGAACACCAACTACGACACGGACATTTCGGAAAGCCGATAATTATGTTAATTACACCGATGAAAGAAAGTATGCTTTGAAAGACTCTCTGAAGTGGCCTAATGGCAAAACTTTCTTACCAAGGCTCGACGTTGTTCCAAATTGAAAAGGCCCCAAAAGAGCCAGTTCGTTTCCCATAATTTGTAGCAAATTTTAGTACACGAAATTCATTTGACAGAAGAAACCTTGCTGAATTTTTACAAGATAATTAATTAATCGGAAAAAGCATCTACAGAAACTTGATGGTGGACTACTTTCAACTGATTTATCAATTGCGAAAAATAAAACAGCACGAAAGACGGGACGAAAGACACAGTACGACAGGACCAGTGCTGAACTACCAACTGAGATTTATTTGAAGAACCAGCCTTTTTATAGTGTCACATGTCACCACCATGAGGACGTCACATCCACAACCAGTAATAGCAACAATCAGAATGCTATCTTTTAACAACCTGAACCGACGTACAGATATAACAAAACCAGGCCCGCTCAGAGATTATAGAGACGCGCATCATAACTGTCATTTCAAACTAAAAACCAGCTCTCGTGAGAACACGAACTGCGCATGCTCTTTCTAAACTGCTCAGAAATCAAAGTAATTATGGCGACTAAAACTGGCAGCTGATTAAGAAGATGAACCGGCAGCAAAACCTTAAGAACGAAGGTGCTCTGTCAAGAGATGATGAATAATGAAACCAGCCCTGTCAAATTAAAACCTGAATTGGAGGTTATTTATACATGGCCTTCCAAGAACGCCATCTCGTCTTTGGACAAAAATATTGAAGGTTCACTAACACATTCATCACCAGCTTTAAGAAAATTCCTGGGTTTAACGTGCCAATGCAAAGTATGGTTATAAAGCTTGCCAAAGTACGAAATGGTGTATTAAATTTTACCACCCCATGTTCTTTCATAAGCACTTGTAATCTATGCTAGTGTTTCTGTATTTTGCCTCTACCGAAATGCAAGCTGGGAATCTAATCCAAACCGTCATTCTTAGCAGTGAAATACCATAGCAGCCGAGCGACCATGGTGGATTTGCAGCCTATACAAATGTACCAGTGACTTTCGCACAGACTTGTACACATTATAGAAAATAAGCAACCAATTACGATTACAATTACTTTTCTTAAAATGTAATTCATTACAGTGGTGAATTACAGCCCCAGAAAAGTAACTGTGCAATTACAGAAATGTAGTCGATTACTTTTGCATTACTTTCCTTCAAAACTTTATTGCCACAACGCAATAACACAAGTTTACTCAAACTACAATGAACTACCATGGCTTTCATCATAGAGAGAAGACTTGGAGGCTGACTGTGGTTTCTGTGATATAGTGTTACATGTTGTTGTGAACTTTGAATAGGTGTTGTTTTTCAAAGCTGTCATCGCTGATTCTTCCAGGTTTCCTCATTAAGAGGTTAGCTGCTACACTGAACACTCTCTCAATGCATGCGCTGGAGGGAAGGGTGGTGTTATAATGTAGGAACACCTTGTGCACCAGCTCGTATTTGCGCAGTGCTTCGATGCTAGTGTCCATGTCCTCTATGAAGTGTCGAGCTTCACTGTAGCTCGGGTAAGGCGTTGCAGGTAAGGCCAAGGAAACAAGAAAATATGCTCCATAGGGACCGCCGTCTGAAAGAATGTGGGGTCCCTACAGGGCAGTCGCATGTTTTTCAGGATGACAACTGCCATAGAAGACTGTTTAAAACTTGATTTTGGGTAAAAATAAGTAACTTAGAGCTGATTAACCCTTTGACACGCTATGTACACAATTGTGTACACCGCTTGTTTTTGCTATTTGTATCAATTAGGGGCTAAGAGTAAGTGAGATGTATCGAGCTTTGGAATAATTCAACCTCCTGCAAAATAAATTTGTCTTCGTTTAACTTTATTTTGTAGCGTACTGTTGTATACGATCCATTTTCTGAAGCCACCACCACGTTCGACGGGTCGTTCGACGTGCTGCTTCCTAGCGAGCCTTTTCATTGCTCAAACTTTTCTTTGCTAAAAATGTACATAGCCAAAAATAAAGTTGCACTATATTTCTAGCGTGAGATTTCATTCTATTTATGCCAAACAGAGCATCAATGACTTCAGGATAAGTAGATATTTAATTACAACTTAATTACGATTACATACTATAACAAACATCAAATTGACATATCATGGCATTATTTTTGTTACAATAGACTACTGAGTGCCTTGAAATAACTTTGCACTGATATGACACAATTTACAGTCAGTTATTCATAGGTGGCATCCGAAAGGGTTAATTACAAGAAAATGTTAGTGAATTACCCAGACCACCATTTTGAAAAAGTAATTGATTATATTACAAAAGAACAAGAAAATATAACTGATTACAAGTAATCGATTACTTTTAATGCATCATGTACAACTCTGGTAATAATATTGTTTTTATCTTTTTTTCCGAATGTATTCACTGCATGTATCATTTGTTGCCCAACCTGCCTGTACTACATATCTGCAGTATTCAAGTCGAACCCCTTTGTAAGAGACACTGATTTAAGAGACAAATGGGTATAAGGGACACCAGTGTGTCTAAATTGAAATCGTTCTTGATGAGAAAATGCGTACGTGTTACCCTGCTTATAAGAGACACCTCAAATGAAAGACAAGAATTGCTCCCCGGTGCATGTATTTTATAAAGGAGTTCAACTGTAAATAAATAAACAAATAACATTGCACGACACATTGCAAGGGATGTTGGCTGGCCCAGAAAGTGGCACTGCAAGTGATTGCACAAAGCCGAGGGTGGCACTGGCTGGAAGCACAGACTCAGTGCCTGTCCGGGCCAGCCGTGGCACCCGGCTGAGAGTCTCTCAGTGCAGAAGCCCGTCGCCGGTGAGACCCCAGAGAGAGACCGGCTGAACTTCAGCAAGCACATCACTTCTCCAGAGAAGAGCGTGTCGTTGAAGGGGGCCATATAGTGGACAAGGTTAGGTTAGAGGATGCAAAAGGTGCCACTGGGTTTGCTGTGCCCTCCAGCCACTAGGCTCCTGCCAGTGCGCGCCTGTTCTCTGGGAGGCACCGAGCAGTGTAGGAGGGACGGACTTTGGAATGATAGAAGAAAATAGAGAGTTCGTATGCACTTATTCGACAAAGGCTCCCCGAGTGGCACCATAATCCCCTCTGGGCTGTTGTTAATAATTAAGCGTTACCCCTCAAGGATGCAGTGCCAAAGCTGTGACGTCAGCTTATACTGTAGGTTAGCTGCTACACGGAACCCTCTCTCAATGCACGCGCTGGAGGGAAGGGTAGTGTTATAATGTAGGAACACCTTGTGCACCAGCTCGTATTTGCGCAGTGCTTCGATGCTAGTGTCCATGTCCTCTATGAAGTGTCGTGCTTCGCTGTATTTCGGGTAAGGTGTTGCAGGTAAGGCCAAGGAAACAAAAAAATATGCTCCATAGGGACCACCGTCTGAAAGGATGTGGGGTCCCTACAGGGCAGTCGCATGTTTTTCGGGATGACAACTGCCGTAGGAGACTGCTTAAAACTTGATTTTGGGTAAAAAAAGTAACTGATTACTGGTAATCAATTACAAGAAAATGTAATCGAATTACCCGGAACGTTACAGCTTCAAAATGTGGTGGATTATATTAAAAAATTAAAAGAAAATATAATTGAATGCAAGTAATCGATTACTTGTAATGCGTTACGTGCTACTCTGCTTTTGTCTCCATCGTAAATGCTCAACGTTCAGCTGGTCAGCCATGGTCCCATACACTAGAGAGAACTTATAAGAACATACATAGAACATTTCTTACCTGGACCGTAAAACCTAGAGCTTAGTACAGTAGCAGCATAGCGACTAAGCCGACCATGTCCGGTGAAACATCCATTGAGCGTACTTCTGCTGTACTGTCTATGTTCTCAGAACCCTACTGCGTATTAATCGTTATCGTTGACTGCATGCAGCCTTCTTTCTCGTTTCTGTCACGTCATTGAATGGCCCACGATCAAGATCCCTACTGCCATGTCTGCTCACACTTTGCGCTGTCGTAAAACCACAACTGATTGATACCCATAGTTAAGTGGGATTCATTATGAAAATTGATACAAAATGTGGAGGCCAACAGGCACAACCACTGGATTTATCATGGCTATGGTTTTCTGTTTATAACCAGTTGTAATGGTTAAAGAACGTCAAATAACTAGAACAGATCAATGTGAATGTAGCAGTATGGTTGCTAATTTAGAGAAATATATACACAAAAGAGGAGCTGGTAAAAGGAAACGTTACTGATGACCACATTGGAACTTTATAGTGTGAAACTGCAGACACCTGAATGACTTTCAGCAATTTGACTTGGAGTAGAGGATGGGGTGCTCACATATGTGCAGAGAAGCGACTAGATCACGATAAGCTCAAAGTTCGCACACTTAATAGACGGTTTGCCATTGAGCCTCGCACACAGGCACCGTTTGGTGCTGTTAAAACTTGCAAGTAGCAGCGTGCGAATAGTGCTGGAAGCGAACTTAATCTAATGCATTCCAAATGGTGAACGGTCGTTTGTAAAATCACTAAGGAATGATGTTCACACTATAGTATTCGTAACTTTAACATTAAACGCACGACTCATCAGGAACAAATAAACTGACTCTCGGCATGCACATAACATTTCAGGGTTTACAAATGATCATAAATCATGGGCTGCTCGAATGACACAGCTTGTCGCGCTGCGTAAGCTTTGATTATTTGCACCTACGCTTACGCCCGCGTAGATAGAATTTGTTGCACTTTTGTACCAATTTTCGTGTTTGTTTTGGAGCAGCTGAAGCCTAGAGATATAGCAAACTATTCGAAAATACATCCGTATTTACGAAAAGCGGCTATTCCATTCGATATTGGTCACTTACAAATAATCGCACAACACCCCGGAATCCAAAACATCCTGCGCTAAGTACGATAATTTAATGCATCACAGCGAAGGTGCATCTGTTATTACGGTGGCCCCGGATGCTTAAAATCTCGGCACAACTGTAACTAATGTTTCACAGGTATCGCTAGGAAGCAAGATAAATGTACTGGATCTTTACCCAGAAGCAGACCATCCATGTCAAAAAGCACGTGTGTTACCGGCTTGAAGGCGGCCCTTGAATCGGTTGCCATACCGTGTTCACTACTCGGCAGCTTCTCCTTCACAAATCGTCAATGATGTTTTGTTAAAAGTGATTCAGTACTACCCAACACCACAGCAAAGGGACTCGAGTTGGCAGATTTGTTCGCCAAACGGGAACCGGCAATCAAAAATCGCACGACACCGGCATGCGGCTTCGTCTAGGACTTTTTATGACTCGCAGTGGTCTCTGGGTAAGGAGGCGCAACCACGGAACCGCGGGTATTTCGAATCATGGTTCAGACGCGTAGTAGTAAAGAACGCGGAGAGCGACACATAGAAAGAAACGCAGTCGAGTTCACAGCGCGTAGAAAAGCTATTGCCACGTGCCGCGCCCGGCTTCGCAGCTGGGACCACCAAGGGACAGCTGTTACGTCATTTACGTAGGTTAGAGCCGACTGAGATAAGCTTTAAACTTCCGATGGGCCCATCGTATCAGGCAGAACAATATCTGATGACACGTACGCGCATATCCCGTGTGACTAGACAGTGCTTAAATACTGCAGCACATAAGTTGTTCTTTTTTGCTCGGCAGCAGCCGTGCATGTACACGCCGCTCTGGCTCGTTTTGTTTCTTTGGTACTTGCATAGGCGTGCTCAGGGTTACCGTTCAGGGGGGGGGGGGGGGCGAAGGTTCGTCGCAGCGCCCCCCCCTTCCCTATTAAGTCAATGTATGGGGCAGACTTTGCGCCCCCCCCCCCTCTTAGGTTCTTAGGGGACTAGGGGGGCGGCCGCCCCCCTCTGCCCCCCTCGTGCGCACGCCTATGGGTACTTGTACGAGGCACAAGTTCGCCTCATTAATAATAAAGCTGGTCTGCCGCACCCTCGTCTTCTGTGGATTCTGGTGACGAAGACGCCTCGTGACACTATTTTCAACGATTTCTACATGATACAGCGAAAAACAACAACAATAAACCAGGTCGACAGAAGAAGACGCACAGAGTGCACACAATCGTCGTTTCTTTTGTATTGTTCACTACATAATGTACAGGTGTTGTCGCGCTTTAATTCAGTAACGTGAGTTCCTACCAAACACATGAAATTTCACTCGTCATTCCAGAGCATAATCTTTTAGGGGCGAAGCTCCTTAGGGCATAGGCTAGTCCGGCGTCGTCCTGCGTCGTTGTCGTCGTAGCCACCCCTGTGCGATGACGATGACGCTGCCATCACGGCACAGCACATGGAATGTACCCACTATGCGTCATAACGCTCATAACGATGACGCTGATGACGATGACGATCGCGATGTCATACAACACATGGCATCGCGATATGGTCACACATGCATATCGTTTGACCCACGGAGGAAGGAATAACTCAGGAGAGGCCCTGACGTCACTCTCTGTGAAGCCGTGGTGAAGCCGGAAGTCGGCCATATTGACTGGGCAGATTCTCCTCTCTTGTTTACATGTGACAAGCGAAGCAGAAGGCGCGTTTCCCTCTCCGGCTCGAAAACCACGTGGGCTGCACGGCACGCGTGTTGAGACTATCTGAAACCAACGGAACGGGGCTTAAAACGGTGGGCCAGCGCGATACCGCTGGCGAAATCATTTCGTCCGAGTAATAACAGCGAGTAAGAGCTCTTCGACAAGGAAGCAAACGCAAGAGAACGCCATGCTAGATGCATTGACTACGGCGAGTGTGGTGTCAATGTTTTCACGACATTTATTCACGCACTGTACGGACAACACGATCGGCCGTGCGCCGCCTTCTATGGTTGCATTCCGTTTCCCAAGCGGCGCCCGGCCACCGTGCTCGGGTTCCACGTAAACACTCACCGGCGTCAGCATTGTGCAACCGCAGTGGTCGACCTTGTGCGCGGTGCAGGTGTACGAGAGACACTTGAACGCGGTTGCTGTAACGCCGAGAGCACACTGCTAGGGGCGAGCATAGCAAGCAAAACAGAAAAAGTATTTTAATGCGCACAAGCAAGTTCTTACTGTACACATATCGAACACGAAACTACACGTTCACATGGTGTTCTCATTTCATCTAGCGGAGTACAAACGTTTCGTCCGTTGTCACAAGCAGGAACACTGCACAACTGTCACTGACCTGCAAGGCGTTCGTCGTGGTTCCGTTTTGTCACGGTGCCTGAACCCGATTTTGCTGAGCACATCGAATACTTCATCGGCGTCATCCGCTGCACGGCACGTGAATATGCGCGCGATCCTTTCACGCATTGTTGAGGCCCCGTGGCTAACAACAGGTTTTGTAAACGTTGCTAGGTACAATAACCGCCGGGAGAACACTGCCTAGCTAACAACGCGGCACAAAGCATGGATATCGTCCGCCGCGGTTGAGTACGAGACCTACGGAGGCGCACATGCCGCCGCCGCTACGCCAGCTACACCGCACAACACGTAACCATAGCAACGCCGCCATTGTGCCCAGTGGATATGGCCGCCATGACGTCATTTCCTCCACACTTTTTGCGTATCGCGCCGGCTGGGCATGCCCTCTCCTGAGTTATTCCTTCCTCCTCCATGGTTTGACCACATGCAACCAACCACCATCCGAGGAACCTGCATCGATCTCGTCTTTGCAAACTTTCGACTACGACCCATCCAGGAACCGCTCTCCCTCCATTTCACCGACCATAAAGCCGTTATAATGAAGGGGGAACGGAAGCCAGCGGCCGTGCCACGGCTTATGTAAACGGTAACCACGACCAACGAAGAAACGAAAACAAAACGGAAAATCACGGCTCACGAATAAAATATAAATTTTTTGTATATATACACACAGTGTTTGTCACGTCTTTGATGATGTACTGGCCGAATTTCACGGAAGATTCACGGTTTACCGATGAATCTCCGGAGCTTCGTCCACTCATCATCATTCACTCCGCGGATATGCTGTGATTTTTTTTTATCTCCTGTCTCGATGCACTCGCAGATGAAGATCTTATTTTAGGGGCGAAGCTTGCTTGCTTGATCCTTGTCTTGGCACTTACCCACTTCGGGGGATTGGCCACGAACCGACGTGCACTGAGCCGGTGGCGCCGTGGTGCGGGAGTGAACGAAACGAATTGGCGTGCTCCGTGCAGCAGCCGACCCATGAGCGCAGCCGTGTCACGTTGTTAGCGGTGCTTCGCAATGTCGCGTATGAATTTCTGTGTCGTAAACTGTGCTAATAACTATAAGAACTACGCACCTGGAACAAAGTTTTTCAATTTTGCGCCGTGACTGTGCTTCAGAAACCGGCGGGAACACTGGATTAGTGTACGCCGCATGAAGCAAGTGATCCCGCGGGCACGTTAATGAAGTACATGCTGTAGCTAGTTCGCTGCGAATTTGCTCTCCACGCAAGTTAACTGATGTTTTCACCGTGCTGAAGGAACCGAGGGGCAGCCGTAAACGTGATCTCGAGTCTGCAGTCCACAATTCGTTGGCGGAAGGCAATCGACAGAGCCAGCAATTCTCCCTCGTACGTTGCTGCTGTTTTTCGGCCTTATCCCAGTTCGTGAACAGTAACATTAAGGAAGAAGTCCCGCATGCCAGGCAAAATGCGTCGCAGACGGCGAGAATTTCCAAATTTATTCCCCAGGTACTGCCATAGCCTTTAACAACACTGTGCGTGCAAGCGAAGCCGGGCCACGCAGCTGAGATATCGCGTGCAAAGCTAATTTACTCAAGGTCTCATGCAGCCCGAGCAACGCCTATAAACGAAGCTGAACTACTGCACAGAAAACTTCGCGCAAATGCCACTCATTACTAAATGCAGCTCGTGCAGTTCGATGACCGTACGTATTACTTACGCGCATAGCAAGGGGTTGTCTAACACATGTCAGACGCCAATGCCATCGTTTACTCAACAGTACGCAGACAAAATGGCAAGAAATAATGTTTACAAACATCGATGGTGACGGTCTATGCTTCGAGCTTTACGCCGGCCTGCCGCACGAATTGCCCTTTCAAAACATCTGTCGTGCGTCTGTGCTACGTCACATCGAAAACATGATTGATTCCATAAATTTCTGTCCTTTCTCTTCTTTTGGGGCCCCAATAGAATCACGCACTGTTAACTTTCCGGAAGCCTACCCATTTTATCAAACCTGTCACCTTCGCGCACACGCACTTGCATACAACGCGGGCGTAGCTGACGGAGAGACGACGATTCATAGCACGCCAGTTGAAACTGAATTGGCCGCAAGTCGCCACTCGCGGCGCTGGCGGCGCATAGGTGCAGTAGAGTTCCTGTATGTGCTTCGCAGAGTTGCGCATAGGTCCGCCATCTTGCCTGGCTAGCAACCACAGTTATGCGGCGAAGTCTCACTCTGTTTTTGCAGGCGACATATGCCCGCCGTGTTGCCGATCGACATACCTGGCTTGCGTCCTTCACGCGCTATTTCCAACGCTTGAAGGCCGCTTTTCCGCCTGATTGCCAACAAGTGTATCGTAAGAGCTGACTAAATAAGGTGGTAAAGCAAAAAAAAAAAAGAAAAAAAAAGAAAAGAAAGCGACGTTCTTTTTCAACGTGCGGCGCGAAATGCAGAGCGAACATTATCAGCTTTTCTTGTCTTGGGACATTCACATTTCGCGCATTTTCGGAACTTTTGACCTGATAACGAGTGGGAACGTTGAGTATTCACGTTACGCTGGTGAAATACGACATGCGTTGACCTTGACGGTACATGAAGTCGCCCCGATCAGTCTCGGTGAATATGGTACGTGAGAACGTTATGTTTGGATTACAAAATATACCACGAAATTTTGTGTAGTGGGGAAGCGTCCACCATGCCATTATTCGTCGTTCTTCGGAAAAGCGTGGTACCCGCTACACACTTGTAACACATTATGTGCACTTCGTTGATGCTGTGGCTGCGGACGATGAAGAATTATGCCTGAGGCTTTCGTAATGGGTTGGAGTATTCAACGACCCACTCGTTACGTAATTAGCAGATGCCTCTTAACAGCAGTTTTATTTCCACAGAACTATACTGCCTCTTGTTGCTAAGTTCACTGACTCAATTATGCTGAAAACTTGCGAACAAGAGAAATCGGTAGCGCCCTACCTTCGCATTTATTACTCATGCTTTCACATAATTGCACAGTGAGGTTACGAGCGAGTGCGCTCAAACACATACAAAAGCAAGTGTATGTAGAGCATTAGTACAGGATGGGGCATACGAGCGCGCGGGCCTGATACCTCATGTTTCGACTGTATCAGAAACACTCGTCAAGATATCTCATACTGTCGACATACGTTCACTGGCTTTGGCAAACAGTAAATCGTAACCATGTAAGCAGCTTGACGATATCGGCAGGAACACCAAGCGTACTTTAGAATAAATAAATAAATAATTGTGTGAAGCATTCTCATGAGCTATTCGCAACAAAGCTCACCTCGCATATTCTTGACCCCCCTCGAGACAGGTTTTTGCCGTTGCATTCGAAGCAACCACTGCAGTCGACGTACAATGACCGTTCTTCCACATGGAATAGAATAAAAGCCTTGCCGCTTTCCGAGCGATTGCTGCAGTTTGGAGCCGAGCACCCAGTCATTGTAACATTCCGATGGCTGCGATGGAAGAACTGTAGACCTGGGGCGCACGAAGAGCTGATCCGCAGCTGACCCGCACGCGTCCATCAACCGCGTTCAAAAGAGGCGCGAAGACCAGCCGGATTCGCTGTGAACTTGACTGGCGATGATTCGCGGCAATGCAGCGGCGGCGTCGGGAAATACAAAATTGGCCCGAGCGTCAGCTTCCCCCGCAATGCATGGTTGCTAGCGGCGTTGGAAAACAGATGCGCAACTCTGCTACCGAAGGTAGCATATACAGGAACTCTAAGGTGCAGTGCACTGCTGCGCCCCCCTGTAGGTGCTGCACGTTTCCCATAGTGATATGGATTAAACTTTAGACGATGAAGAAAAACTAATCGGTTTCTTAGGGCATGGGCTAGTGCGGCGTCGTCGTCGTCGTCGTAGGGCGGGGTCCCTACAGGGCAGTTGCATGTTTTTCGGGACAACTGCCTTGGAAGACTGTTTAAACTTTATTTTAGGTAAGAAAAAAAGTAACTGATTACCGATAATAAATTACAAGAAAATGCAAGTGAATTGTCGGAACGTTTAGCTTCAAGAAGTAATCGATTAAACTGCAAAATTAAAAGAAAATATAATTGATTTTCAAGTAATCATTACTTGTAATGCGTTACGTACGACTCTGCTTTTGTCTCCATTGTAAATGCTCAAAGGGGTACTGACACAAAAACTTTGGCCTGGCGTTTTTTTTTGCTGCAATGTGTTGCTCGGGGCCGGTTAGTCATAACAAGGCAGCTCGTTTGCTGCAGCGCGCGACAGATATTTAATTACAGGCTCCTCATTACCGACCAGTTTCGGTTTGAGAGAGCTCGAAAAACGACAAGCCGCCGTGTGCAACTATCACCACCTAGCGTGCGCAGCTCTCGTTCACGTCAGCACACAGAACTGTGACGCACTTCCGCACGGTCCGCACCAAGAAGTCCTTTCGAATAGGAAACGGGACAGCAGTGTCGCCAAACACAAAACTTTCAACGCGTGCGCCGCGGCCACGGACTCGCGACCAGCCGCCGAGAATTGTAGACTGCTGGAACAAATGCGGCAAAAGAAAAATGGCGGCTATGACGTCATCATAACTTGTTGAAGCGTGGTCACGTGAGGGAAGTAGGGGGGTCACCAAGGGTAACCTCTGATGGTGTCAGTAGCGCGAGGGAGTCGATCGCTCACCCAAACTTC
The DNA here is from genome assembly GCA_030522465.1 of Rhipicephalus appendiculatus. NCBI lineage: Eukaryota > Metazoa > Arthropoda > Arachnida > Ixodida > Ixodidae > Rhipicephalus > Rhipicephalus appendiculatus. Next base: position 11,630 of record JALIZH010000840.1, on the reverse strand, counting down.
AAAATTAATTTAAAATACATTCCAAGCTATATTAGCTGTTGATATTTTGCAGATGATATACACATGTTCACGGGAATCGAACCCGCAGGCTGTCTCGGCCGCGAAATTTTGTGTCAGTACCCCTTCAATGCTCAGCTGGTCAGCCAGAGCCCCATACACTAGAGGGAACTTATATAAGAACATACATAGAGTGAACACTTCTTGCCTGGACCTGAAAACCTAGAGCTTAGTACAGCAGCAGCATAGCAACTAAGCCGACCATGTCCGGTGAAAGATCCATTGAGCGTATTTCTGCTGTACTGTCTATGTTCTCAGAACCCTACTGCGTTTGATCGTTATCATTGACTGCATGCAGCCTTCTTTCTCGTTTCTGTCACGTCACTGAGCGCCACATGATCAAGATCCCTACTGCCATGTCTGCTCACACTTTGCGCTGTCATAAAATCACAACTGACCGATACCCAGATTTAAGTGGGAATCATGATGAAAATTGATACAAAATGTGGAGGCCAACAGGCACAACCACTGATTTATCAGTGGCTATGGAACGTCAAATAACTAGGACAGATCAATGTGAATGTAGCAGTATGGTTGCTAATTTAGAGAAATATATACACAAAAGAGGAGCTGGTAAAAAGGAAACGTTACTGATGACCACATTGGAACTTTAGAGTGTGAAACTGCAGACACCTGAAATACGTAAAGTATGGCCTCCGGGATTAATCATATTCGCAAAAATCACGGAGCCATACTTTACGTCTTTGCTGAATGTCGTGCGGTGGCGCTGCAAATAATTACGCTCACTGTCAAATTTATTGTATTTTACTTCACATTTCAAGTTGCTTTTGTGGCAAACCATTTGAAGCGAGATTTAAGAAACAAGGAAAAAAAATACAGCTATAAGTAGTTACACTAAAGAATAAAAATTCAACATCTACAGCTGCGATACGAACCCGGGCCTTTCGAGTGGGAAGCGAGTATTCTACCGCTGCACCACTTTAAAGGAGCCGCGCAACCCTTAAAACGACGACACAATGCAGACTACTGATCGCAGCGCCGTAAGCGGATTGACCCTCTTAGGGCTTCACTTTCTGTACATTGGTGCTGCGGCCGTTCCGAGCACTCCCCTGTTCTAGTACACTCTATCACTAATTGTCGCGCAAGCTTTGGAACAGGTTGCCGTTCGGCAGATTTGAAAAGTAGCGAAAACTCAAGCTAAAAAGTAGCCAAAGTAGCCACGCCATGTAACTATAGCGCCAAATTTGTAGCCGAAGTGAAAAAAGTGATATTGGGTATCGAGTTCTGAGTATTCAACAGCAAATAATAGGACTTTGAATAAGCAAAAACGGAGTATCACAAGCCCAATATTTTTCCCTATTGCTTGGCTTCCAAGCTGCAGGTAAGTTGCAAATAAAATAATAAGTTATTACACTTTCAGTGTACCTACATAAAGTTCTTCTTCATTAGATAGAGTTCTTGCAAAAGTAATTTTGGGTCGACAACTCAGCGGGAAGATTAAACGATGAAACAGTATTTTTCTTGAAGCCGTAGACCGAGATTGGTACAAAGTAACAGTAATACCATTGCGACTTCAGGTCGAGCAATCTGACAGAAGATGAATAGTCCAGTTGTTGCTGATATCTCTTTGCCACGCTGTGTTTCAGCAGGAGAACCTGGCACCAGCACTGTGCTATATATCCACGCGTTTCCTTGCATGCACGCGTTAGGCGGAGGGACGCTCGTTGGGTGCCTCGATGCACATTAGCCAGCTGCCTGGGCAAGGACATGTGCATGCATAGGCCAACACGAGAGAAAAGCTTGTAAATAACGGTTATTCTTAAGACTTCCTTTCTGTTTTGTCTTCAATTAGTACGAAGAAATGGCCAGTAAATGCGCCAAAACAGAACTTCAAAGTAGCCAGAATGTAGCCATGGCGCCAACCCGAAATTTTTATCGCCAGAACGGGTCGGAAAGTAGCCAATTTAGCGCCAAGTAGCCACCAACGGCAACCCAGCTTTGGAATAAGCTCGAGTGTTCGCGTCTTGCGCTCAATCTTAACAAAACGATCTACAATAATCGCGAAGCTTCTCGAACAATTATTGAGGCGCGGTTTGCCATGAGCATTGCTGACAGTCTTTGTGGGTGAAAACCGAATACATCAAAAGTGAAAATAAGAAAACGCGCGTGGCAATGTACATTGATCGACTTGCGGATATATGCGGAAGGGGAAGGTGAGGCTCTAGGACTAGGATTTAGAGTAGCAAAATGTGGATTGATGGTTTTCAATGATCCCAATGATCAGGCGGTGTCAATAGAGGGCCAAGAAATACCCAGGGTAAGGGCAGGGCCGTACCCAGGAATCTTTTTTCGTAGGGTGTTTATGTGTAGAATGGCTAACTTTGGCAACTGCATGGCGGTAGATGTGAAGGCGTGTAAATACTTTAGTGTCACCTGAAACGTTAAAGGATGAAAAAATTTCGGGGAGAGTTAGAACCTCCTCAACTCCCCCTTATTTACGGCTGTTGGGACGCGTGTACGCGCGGGAGAAGCAGACACAACCGCGCGGTGTAGATCCCAAACATCAACTGTTTTTATTCGGGTTCTCTGGAGGTTCCGGAGAGCAGTGGAGGGTGGCGCTGCCTGGCAGCTTGGCTTGGCTTGGCTGCCGCCACAGCACTCCCCTTAGTGAGTTGCCGAACGGAGTTAAAGGTCCAGGCGAGTGGGTGCTCTTGATAGCCGCCCGCTGTGCGTCAGCAGGGAGGGCACCTCGTGGACTTGGGCTGACATTGAAGCGGGGGGTCCTGGCGATGATTCCCTTAGTGGAGGCAACACGGCGTCGTCACGGTCCATGTGTGCTGGCTTGATGCGGTCCAACGACACAACCTCCTCACGGCCGCTTCTCTTGATTGTGAATTGTTTGTTGCCACGGCGGAGGACTTGAAACGGCCCATCATAGCGTGGCTGAAGAGGTCGCCGAACCGCGTCGTGTCGTACAAACACATATGGGCACGATGTGAGCTGTGGGTCGACGTGCACCACACGCGACCCTGGGGGCCGTGGAGGTACCGCGCGCAGTTTGCGCATGACGTTGCGTAGGCGAAGTGCATAGTCACTGCAAGCTATGGATGCCTCCTCTGAGCCGCGCGCAAAGAGCTCTCCCGGCAGCCTGAGTGTCGTGCCGTAGACCAGCTCAGCGGCGCTGCAGCCAATGTCCTCTTTCAAGGTGGACCTTATACCCAAAAGAACGAGTGGGAGGGCCTCCACCCAGTTGTGTTCCTCGGTTGCCGTGAGCGCAGCCTTCAGCTGGCGGTGAAAGCGCTCCACCATGCCGTTGCTCATGGGGTGGTACGCCGTCGTGCGTATGCGTGAGGTGCCCATGAGCTGACTGATGGCAGTGAAAAGGGCTGATTCGAATTGTCGGCCGCGGTCTGTTGTTATCGTGGAGGGCACCCCGAAACGGGCTACCCAGTGGTACAGGAAAGCACTCGCAACCGTCTCGGCAGTGATGTCCGCGATAGGGATGGCCTCCTCCCAGCGGGTGAACCTGTCGACACAGGTCAGCAGGTAAGCCTTTCCCGTGGCAGGGTGGCAGTGGGCCGACGATGTCCAGGTGGACATTATCAAAGCGAGAATCCGGAGTGGGGAGTGTTCCCAGTGCTGTCGAGGTATGGCGTTGTATCTTAGAGCGCTGGCAAGCTACACATTCGCGTGCCCAGCGTCGGACGACCCGATTTACGCCCGGCCAGACAAATCTTGCCGTCACCAGTCTTTGGCTGGCTCTAATCCCCGGATGAGACAGTCTGTGCAAGGACTCGAACACATGGCGACGGAGGCTCGCGGGCACGAACGGGCGAGTTCTACTGACGCTTGTGTCACAGCAAACCTTGTCCTCGGATCCGGGAACTGGGAGCCACTCAAGATTCAGGGCAGTGGTCGCGGTCAACAGGTGTTTCAGTTCGTCATCTTCACGTTGAGCGGCTGCCAAAGCTGGAAAAATCGACCTGTAGTGTGGGCATGATGGCGTTCACAGGATTCCGTGAGGAGGCGTCCGCTACCTCGTTGTCGCCGCCATTGACGTGGCGGATATCGGTCGTGAACTCTCATATATAGGACATTTGGCGCCGTTCACGTGCTGTGTGCGTTCCACCGTCGGAGCTTAGCGAGCGCAATGCATAAGTAAGCGGCTTGTGGTCGGTGAGGACGAAAAACTCTACACCTTCCAGGAAATGGCGAAAATGTCGTATGGCAGCGTACACGGCCAGCAGTTCTCTCCCTGAAGGTGCTGTAGCGGCGCTCGGTAGGCGTTAGCTTCCTCGAAAAGAAGGAAATCGGGCGCCAGATTCCACCAACGAGCTGCTGTAATACAGCCCCAACGGCTGTATCGGAGGCATCCACCATTACGCTCTGCGGGACACCGGACCTGGGGTATTCAAGCAGTGCGGCGTTTGCCAAAGCGTCCTTGACCTCGCAGAAGGCTTCTTTTGCTTCTTGAGACCAGGAGAGGGTGTCTGAGCCATTCCGTGAAGTGGCCAGCAGGTCGTGGAGAGGTTGAAGGATCCAGGCGCAGCGGGGAATGAAACGGCGGTAGAAGTTTACCAAACCCAGTGTTGGGACGCGTGTACGCGCGGGAGAAGAAGACACGACCGCGCGGCGTGGATCCCAAACATCAACTGTTTATTCAGGTTCTCTGGAGGTTCCGGAGAGCAGCGGAGGTGGCGCTGCCTGGCGGCTTGGCTTGACTTGGCTGCCGCCACAGCACTCCCCCCTAGTGAGTTGCCGAACGGAGTTAAAGGTCCAGGCGAGTGGGTGCTCTTGATAGCCGCCCACTGTGCGTCAGCCGGGAGGGCACCTCGTGGACTTGGGCTGGCATTGAAGCTGGGGGTCCTGGCGATGATTCCCTTAGTGGAGGCAACACGGCGTCGTCACGGTCCATGTGTGCTGGCTTGATGCGGTCCAACGACACGACCTCCTCACGGCCGTTTCTCTTGATTGTGAATTGCTTGTTGCCACGGCGGAGGACTTGAAACGGCCCATCATAGGGTGGCTGAAGAGGTCGCCGAACCGCGTCGTGTCGTACAAACACATATGGGCACGATGTGAGCTGTGGGTCGACGTGCACCACACGCGACCCTGGGGGCCGTGGAGGTACCGCGCGCAGTTTGCTCATGACGTTGCGTAGGCGAAGTGCATAGTCGCTGCAAGCTATGGATGCCTCCTCTGAGCCGCGCGCAAAGAGCTCTCCCGGCAGCCTGAGTGTCGTGCCGTAGACCAGCTCAGCGGCGCTGCAGCCAATGTCCTCTTTCAAGGTGGACCTTATACCCAAAAGAACGAGTGGGAGGGCCTCCACCCAGTTGTGTTCCTCGGTTGCCGTGAGCGCAGCCTTCAGCTGGCGGTGAAAGCGCTCCACCATGCCGTTGCTCATGGGGTGGTACGCTGTCGTGCGTATGCGTGAGGTGCCCATGAGCTGACTGATGGCAGTGAAAAGGGCTGATTCGAATTGTCGGCCGCGGTCTGTTGTTATCGTGGAGGGCACACCGAAACGGGCTACCCAGTGGTACAGGAAAGCACTCGCAACCGTCTCGGCAGTGATGTCCGCGATAGGGATGGCCTCCGCCCAGCGGGTGAACCTGTCGACACAGGTCAGCAGGTAGGCCTTTCCGTGGCAGGGTGGCAGTGGGCCGACGATGTCCAGGTGGACATGATCAAAGCGAGAATCCGGAGTGGGGAGTGTTCCCAGTGCTGTCGAGGTATGGCGTTGTATCTTAGAGCGCTGGCAAGCTACACATTCGCGTGCCCAGCGTCGGACGTCCCGATTTACGCCCGGCCAGACAAATCTTGCCGTCACCAGTCTTTGGGTGGCTCTAATCCCCGGATGAGACAGTCTGTGCAAGGACTCGAACACATGGCGACGGAGGCTCGCGGGCACGAACGGGCGAGTTCTACTGACGCTTGTGTCACAGCAAACCTTGTCCTCGGATCCGGGAACCGTGATCCACTCAAGATTCAGGGCAGTGGTCGCGGTCAACAGGTGTTTCAGTTCGTCATCTTCACGTTGAGCGGCTGCCAAAGCGGGAAGATCAACCTGTAGTGTGGGCATGATGGCGTTCACAGGATTCCGTGAGAGGGCGTCCGCTACCTCGTTGTCGCCGCCTTTGACGTGGCGGATATCAGTCGTGAACTCTGATATATAGGACATTTGGCGTCGTTCACGTGCTGTGTGCGTTCCACCGTCGGAGCTTAGCGAGCGCAATGCATAAGTAAGCGGCTTGTGGTCGGTGAGGACGAAAAACTCTACACCTTCCAGGAAATGGCGAAAATGTCGTATGGCAGCGTACACGGCCAGCAGTTCTCTCCCGAAGGTGCTGTAGCGGCGCTCGGTAGGTGTTAGCTTCCTCGAAAAGAAGGAAATCGGGCGCCAGATTCCCCCCAACGAGCTGCTGTAATACAGCCCCAACGGCTGTATCGGAGGCATCTACCATTACGCTCTGCGGGACACCGGACCTGGGGGTATTCAAGCAGTGCGGCGTTTGCCAAAGCGTCCTTGACCTCGCAGAAGGCCTCTTTTGCTTCTTGAGACCAGGAGAGGGTGTCCGAGCCATTTCGTGAAGTGGCCAGCAGGTCGTGAAGAGGTTGAAGGATATGGGCGCAGCGGGGAATGAAACGGCGGTAGAAGTTTACCAAACCCAGAAATTCCCGAAGCTGGCGCTTGGCGGTCGGCTGCGGAAATCCTTGCACGGCTTCAACCTTGTTGGGTTGAGGAAGAACTCCTGAGGCGGAGATGACGTGTCCAAGAAACGAGAGTTGTCGCACACCAAGCTCGCATTTGGCCATGTTCACGACCACGCCATGTTCCACTAAGCGCTGGAAGACGATGCGCAGATGATTCACGTGCTCTTCCGAGTGCTGCTGGCGACTAGCAAGTCGTCAAGATAGGCGTGGCAGAAGCTGAGGCCGCGTATAGCACCGTCCATGAACCGCTGGAATGTCTGACCCGCGTTTCGGAGTCCGAATGGCATTCGGAGGAATTCGAAAAGTCCGAAAGGCGTTGCGATGGCGGTCTTCGGGACGTCCTCCGGGGCAACGGGAATCTGATGGTATGCCCGCACCAGGTCGATCTTCGAGAAGATAGTGGCACCGTGAAGCCTCGTCGTGACATCGTGTATGTGCGGTACCGGGTATCTGTCTGGAGTCGTTACCTGGTTCAGCGCCCTATAGTCCCCGCATGGTCGCCAGTCTCCCGGCGTTGACTTTGGCACCATATGAAGTGGAGATGCCCAGGCGCTCGACGAGGGTCTGATGATCCCTAGCTCCATCATGTGTTCAAATTCCTGTCGTGCGACCTTCAACTTCTCTGGAGGCAAACGGCGAGGCCGCGCGTGCACGGGTGGGCCGCTGGTGGCGATGTAATGGCGTACCTCGTGCTTCACCGCGGCGCTGGCTGGCGGCTGCCTCGTCAACTCGGGAAAATCCTGCAGAATGCGAGTAAAACGTTCTGCACCGGACGGCCCGAGCAGAGTGGGGCTCAGCGGAGGGTGGTGCGAGGGATTGCCTTGCACAGTTGCCTGCGACACGGGATCGTGAAGGCGGCGGTTGCGCACGTCGACGAGAAGGCCGAAATGCCGAAGAAAGTCCGCACCCAAGATGGCGAACTTCACTGCTGCCACGATGAAAATCCACCGGAACGTTCTGTTCAAGCCTAAATCGAGTGGCAGCGAGCGATGTCCGTAGGTGGCGATGGTTGTGTTGTTGACCGCCTGAAGCGGGGACGCACTGGGGACACGGCGATCGGTGGACCCAACCGGCAGCACGCTCACCTCAGCGCCGGTGTCCACAAGGAATCGAAGGCCACTGTCGCGGTCGGTGAGGAAAACACTGATGGACGACGTTCGGGGGCCTCTGCGACACTGGTCGTCCTCAGTGCCGGCCGCTCCCGTTTCCCGCATAGTCGCACGGAGGAATGCATTTGCGAGCAGCATTGCCATGCTTCCTGTGATACCAGCAGATTCTCTGTTGCACTGCTGGGCGCTGGCGCTCCTCGGGAGTGCTGCGGGCCTGCATCGCTGCGACGGTATCGGCGAGGCGGGATATCTGCTCCCGGATGTCATGCAGCGTGGTCGTGGGCGCGCCGCCGGCGATGTCTGGCTGTAGCGCCGCGACGGACGGCGGAGCGACCGCCAGCACCGAGTCCGCGAGCTCGGCGAGTTGAGACAGGCGTTTGTCGGCAGCCGAGGCGAGGACCATGCGCACGTTGACCGGAAGTCGCTGTAGGAACAGCTCGCGAAGCAGTCTGCTGTCGGCATCGGTGGTGGCTGCGCCGGCCGTGTGCAACAGCTGCCTCATGTGGCGCAACAATTGGCTGGGCGTCCGGTCCCCGAGCTCGGTGTCGTGCAGTAGCTGCTGCAGTCGCTGAGGCTCCGACGGCGTGAGACGGCTGATGAGCAGCTGTCTGAGCGCTGTGTACGCGTTCTCTGCAGGTGGAGCGACCAGCAGATCGCGTATTTCGCTCGCTATTGCCGGTGGGAGGCTGGCGACCACGTGGTGGTACTTTGTTAGCTCAGCGGCAATACGACGAGCGGTGAATTGGGACTCCACCTGCAGGAACCACAGCTGCGGGTCCGCTGTCCAAAACGGCGGGAGCCTGATGTCGACGGCGGAGATGGCCGGTGCGTCAGGGGGAGTCTCCATGGCGTCGATCGCTTGAAAAAAGGCGGTAAGCCTCGTCCGGGTCACCACTGTTGGGACGCGTGTACGCGCGGGAGAAGAAGACACGACCGCGCGGCGTGGATCCCAAACATCAACTGTTTATTCAGGTTCTCTGGAGGTTCCGGAGAGCAGCGGAGGGTGGCGCTGCCTGGCGGCTTGGCTTGACTTGGCTGCCGCCACACCAGAAATTCCCGAAGCTGGCGCTTGGCGGTCAGCTGCGGAAATCCTTGCACGGCTTCAACCTTGTTGGGTTGAGGAAGAACTCCCGAGGCGGAGATGACGTGCCCAAGAAACGAGAGCTGTCGCACACCAAGCTCGCATTTGGCCATGTTCACGACCACGCCATGCTCCACTAAGCGCTGGAAGACGATGCGCAGATGATTCACGTGCTCTTCCGAGTGCTGCTGGCGACTAGCAAGTCGTCAAGATAGGCGTGGCAGAAGTTGAGGCCGCGTATAGCACCGTCCATGAACCGCTGGAATGTCTGACCCGCGTTTCGGAGTCCGAATGACATTCGGAGGAATTCGAAAAGTCCGAAAGGCGTTGCGATGGCGGCCTTCGGGACGTCCTCCGGGGCAACGGGAATCTGATATATGCCCGCACCAGGTCGATCTTCGAGAAGATAGTGGCACCGTGAAGCCTCGTCGTGACATCGTGTATGTGCGGTACCGGGTATCTGTCTGGAGTCTTTACCTGGTTCAGCGCCCTATAGTCCCCGCATGGTCGCCAGTCTCCCGGCGTTGACTTTGGCACCATATGGAGTGGAGATGCCCAGGCGCTCGACGAGGGTCTGATGATCCCTAGCTCCATCATGTGTTCAAATTCTTGTCGTGCGGCCTTCAGCTTCTCTGGAGGCAAACGGCGAGGCCGCGCGTGCACGGGTGGGCCGCTGGTGGCGGTGTAGTGGCGTACCTCGTGCTTCGCCGCGGCGCTGGCTGGCGGCTGCCTCGTCAACTCGGGAAAATCCTGCAGAATGCGAGTAAAACGTTCTGCACCGGACGGCCCGAGCAGAGTGGGGGCTCAGCGGAGGGTGTTGCGAGAGATTGCCTTGCACAGTTGCCTGCGACACGGGATGGTGAAGGCGGCGGTTGCGCACGTCGACGAGAAGGCCGAAATGCCGAAGAAAGCCCGCACCCAAGATGGCGAACTTCACTGCTGCCACGATGAAAATCCACCGGAACGTTCTGTTCAAGCCTAAATCGAGTGGCGTCCGCCGCGGTGGTATAGCGGTTAGGGTGCTCGGCTGCTGACCCGAAGGTTGCGGGTTCGATCCCGGCCGCGGCGGTCGCATTTCGATGGAGGCGAAATGGTAGAGGCCCGTGTACTGTGCGATGTCAGTGCACGTTAAAGAACACCAGATGGTCGAAATTTCCGGAGCCCTCCACTACGGCGTCTCTCATAATCATAGTGTGGTTTTGGGACGTTAAACCCCAGATATTATTATTATTATTAAATCGAGTGGCAGCGAGCGATGTTCGTAGGTGGCGATGGTTGTGTTGTTGACCGCCTGAAGGGGGGGACGCACTGGGGACACGGCGATCGGTGGACCCAACCGGCAACACGCTCACCTCAGCGCCGGTGTCCACGAGGAATCGAAGGCCACTGTCGCGGTCGGTGAGGAAAAACACTGAGGGAAGACGTTCGGGGGGGCATCTGGGACACTGGTCGTCCTCAGTGCCGGCCGCTCCCGTTTCCCGCATAGTCGCAAGGAGGAATGCATTTGCGAGCAGCGTTGCCATGCTTGCTGTGATACCAGCAGATTCTCTGTTGCGCTGCTGGGCGCTGGCGCTCCTCGGGAGTGCTGCGGGCCTGCATCGCTGCGACGGTATCGGGGAGGCGGGATATCTGCTCCCGGATGTCGTTTTGAGAAACCGTAAAGAAATGGTTCCTTTATATTAATTTATACGTTAAATGTGGCTTTCTTTGTTTTAATACCACAATAGGCGCTGCGCAGAAACGTCGCCCTTGAGACGCACATTACTTTTTCGTAGACTCTGAGATGACCGCGGCGGAGGGTGCGATTTAAACAACAGATATATTGTTAAGCTGACGCCGAACGCCGTGCGTTCACAATTTTTTTTTATCTAGCTTTGCTTTCTTTATTCAATATCAGTGCGGTATTGGAAAATTAGGTTTATATGCGTGAAAATCAATGCCATTGTTTAGGAACTACTTCGTTTGTAGCGCGGAGGCATGCAAAATATGAGCAATGCGGCCTCGAGGGCGGAGCTTATATTTATTCTTAGGTTGTCACCGACTATAGGCGTCAACGTGGGTGCGTCCACATTAGGCGGTGCACGTTGTGCAAGCTCTCGTATATCAGTGTACGATGAACATCCAACTACTTCTGGGGGGACACGAATCACTTTCGTGTGATAACGATTCTTATGACGGAGGGATCAACCATGTTTTTCTTCTTTGCTGTCTGATCACATGCATTTGCCGACGTATTTCCGTGACGGAAATACGCCATGAAAGTCTTGGTGCACCCCGGCATAAAACACTTTCGTGTTAAAAAAAAAAGAAACATCAGTGCGTTTGGTTTTGCATAGTCGACACCAAGGTTGCCAGGTCAAAACGACAAAAATAGCAATAAAAGTGAAAAAAAAAAACCAGCCAAAAAGTAGCCAAGTTGAGCCAAGTGCAGTAAAAGTAGCCAGAAGTAGCCAAAAGTAGCGACGGCGTTGCTATATAAATGGATAAACGCGAATGTAACTAAGTAGAACATGAACACTACGCAGTAAGAATTGTGGAGTTTCCAGCATACGTGGTTGATTTCAGCAATCATTTCGCGTAAAAAAAAAAAACAAAGTTTATTGCACTTTTGCAAAAAACGAAATTCTCTTCACGTGTTTTGTGCAATTTCTCTTAAAACTGACCTGAAGTAATGGCCTTGCGGCGACAATAAAAATGAATTCTGCATGAAT
>JALIZH010000839.1:0-14861 GCA_030522465.1 Rhipicephalus appendiculatus | reverse complement strand
TTATTGCGACAAAATGTGACTGCGTGGTTAACTACATGTCAATTTATATGAACATATGTGTAGAAAAAAAGCACTATTCACTTGCCACAACTATAAACATACTATGTAAAATCCTTTGCAACTTCTTAACACGTACCATTATGTATTGTTTAACTTATGCCTAGCCTGACCGTACCAGAGAACAGGCTTGGGCAGACATGAAGGCTGCTCACCTTACTAGCATCACTGTAAATGGTGCCAGTAACGCAAGCAGCTTACTGGCATCCTGTATTTCACTAATTTATCAGGTTTCAGCGCTGCATGGGCATGGTGCCCGATTATATGCACTGCATCTTACTTGGTATCCCAAGATAGTTGACAGAATTGGGCTCTAGGACACAGGGACCCAATGTTATTGTGACATGCCCTCACTATGAGGGATATTAATGAATGGCATGGTGATATAGGAATTGCAGCAAAGGTTTCTTTGACTACCATTTTCAGTCTTGTACTAATTCTGTTTCTTTCATATTTATCCGGTAGGAGCAGTCAAGTGCCCTGTCAGCGCCGCAACTCAGCCCAACAGGACTAAAGCGATGACTCAACACATGGCTGAAGCACACCGAACTGGAGTCAATGTTCAGGGAGCAAAGGGGCCGTCCCCATTTATTAATTTGGTGGGGTTCAATATTGAGCGGAGCTTCACACCTGACTATATGCAATGTGTTCAGCTCGGAGTGACACGCCAGTTTATGGAGTTATCGGTTGTCTGGCGTTGGGGCTCCATACTATATAGGATCACCACATATCATTAGGAGAACTGATGAAAGGCTATGTGCCATAAAGCCACCTCAATGCACCATACGCCTGCCAAGATCTGTCCACTTGAGAAAGTTTTGGCTGGCAAGTGAGTGGCAGTAGTGGCTGTTATATTTCAGCCTTGTTTTTGTTGATGGAATGTTGCCTGGCAAGTACCAAATGCACTTCAGCTTGCTGGTAAAAGCAGTGTACCTCATACCTGGAGAAACTAGCCAAAGACACAGATAGTACAGAGTGTCTTGTGCAGTCTGTCGTTTAATTCCTTCATTCCGAAAAGAAAATTACCTTCAAATGTGCATTCATTGCTGCACCTTCCAACAAGTGCTGAAATGCAAGGGCCACTTTGGGCACATTCTTGCTATATCTTGAAAGCGGCCTTATGCAAGATTAAGAAGATCATTACTTTCGCAAAGGGAATGCCTCATCAAATGATGAGCAGAGCGCTTATGGCCAACAAAGTTCGTGCACATAGGGCAGCTGCGTCACCGTGTTAAGCATTTTTCGCGCTGTGATTTGCAAAATGAAGAAAGGTCGCTGGCCCTTCGCGAAAACCAAGGGCTGTCAGCATGTTTCTTGTGAAATAACTGAGGCACAACCCCTCCAACAAATCACAAGCCCTGTTGAGAAACATGACAGTGCGCATCGCTGGGCACGTGTTCCTCAGCCGACAATATCAGATGCCTCAGTAAACTGACTGACCAGCTGTACGACTGCCAGACAATATGCGTGCTAAGATACAGCATACTGTGTCATTGAACTGCAGTGAGAGAAAGAGAATTTACTTTGAATCAAAAAGCTATGTTAGTTCTTTCTGTTAAGCCACAACACACATGTCAAGCGTTCAGAAATGGGTGGCAGTGAAAGTCATAGAGGTTAACAGTAAGGCAGCTCCATGCCATTGGATTGAATGTGATGGAATGCAATTTTATTGCAATCTTGTCAATCATTTCCCATAAAAAAATTACTTTTTTATTTACGTTTTGCTTTTTATGAAACAGTTTTAAAGGCCTCTTGTTATATCCTTCTTCATATGTGTGAACACACTTGAGTGAATGCAATGCCCTTATACTCGCGTAAATGTTTTAAAGAGACCTGCCAATAATTTGATCAGGAAGAAGTGCAGAGTTTACATTTTTCACTTAACATATTTCCCCAACTGGGGCCATGCGTGTAGCAGTGCCCTTTACGTCTTTTGTGAGTGGTTTACTGCAACCCTTCAAGGTTGACACTTTACAAATGTGCTTAAAAGGAACAATGGAACAGAGACAGGCGGGTTGTGACGGGCTAACAACTACTACTCTCATGTTTGCTACAGAAAATTGAAGAGGTATGCACTAAGTAAATCTCATCGTAGTTTGCATTCAGCGAAATGTTAAACTATCTAAAACACATTTGAAGCCATTGACTACTATAGGTATAAAACAAGCCTGGGCCAAAACTTAAGGCGGCTACTTATATGCTGCACGAGAATCGAAGGAATTTTGCCACTTGAGGGCTCTTACCCGCTTGCACCTCTCTGAGTAAGCACGGGAGAATATCAGGCAATGAATGATCGCTGCACTACCCGACAGTGCATTGGCGAAACACTTACATATAGGACAACAGCAGCAAGTACTTTCAATGGAAATAGATGCCCACACTGAGAAAGAGGCATCGCTGCGCCACGTTGTACAGCAAAACGTGGCACCTTATCCCGAAATGCTCTTTCACGACATAGCTTTTAGAATTTCAACTACGTTCAAGATATACAAGTTTAGGCAAGCAGACCTGACAGACAAGGAAAGAGATTTTTACACTAGGTATGTTGCAGTGATGTCTAAAGAATCTTTAATATGTATAGAAACAAGGTCTCAAGACAACACCAAATGGCAGCGTGAAAGAAAAGTCAGAATTACAGGAAGTAAGTGTCACTGTCTCTACACGTACGTTTCAACAGAGAGCAGCTCGTGGGACAACGAAATTGCAAAGTTGATGGCGGATACTTTTCACGGGAACTCTGCTACACAGAATGGCAAGGCAAGTGAGCAGAAAGATCTGGATATGTATTTGCAGATGACTGAAGCTGCAATGACACGGGTTAAAATTGTGGTCCACCCAGATTTGCCGTTGCTTGGCTACAGCCCCGATGGCATCATATTTAATATTGTTGAGCCAGACACCCTTCCAGAGATCAGGAGCCCCGTTCTTGGCAAAACAAAGCCATCCATTGATCTTGCTCAAGGCAAGAAGCTGCTTTACGTCAAAAGTGGAGAAAACATTGTCCCTAATAGTAAGCATAGTAATTTTTCACAGATATAGCTCGGAATGTTTCTTCTCATCCTACAGGTCACGCATTTCATGATATATTCGGAAGTTGAACCACACATCCTTTTTGTGCACCATTCTATGACCAAGCTGACAGAGTTGTGCGCAAGCTACAGTTCGTTTACTTAACGTGCATGTTGTCGATGTTTGCAGAATCAGCCGAATTCCTGGCACATATGTCATACATCTAGAAACATGTCTGGGTTAATAATATATCATTGCTGGAGTTTCATGTGCCAAAAACCATGATATGATTATGAGGCATGCCGTTATGGAAGACTCCACATTAAATTTGGCCACCTAAGTTTCTTTAAAATGCACACATAAATCTTATTAATAAGCCCACAGATGTTTACATTTTGCCCCCCATTGGATAGTGGCCACTGTGGCTGAAAATCCGAGCCCATGCCCTCATCGGCTGGGCGAAGAAAACTTGCCTCAAGTGGGCTGCAATATCAATGCTGGCATGTACCTAGAAGATCGTTAGTTTAGTTAGCAATGTCTTCTAAAGAGCTTGCTTTGTATGCCTAATAGGCTGCATGAAATTGAAACTCTTGACACAACTAAATCTGCTTGATTTCTGCCAGACCTGCTTGACTACGGCAGCCGAAACATGCCCTGTCGTCTGCCTATCCTCCTCATGCCGTTGCCGTCATGCACCGCAGTGCAGCACGGCAGTCTACGTACTACATTGCGAATTATATATGACACAGCGGGCGTTCGTTGTAAACTTTGCCGTTCGTACCATATGTTGTACGAATTGCGACTGCCTGCAACATCTTTTTTCAGCTGCCAGGGTCAAGTATATCATGACCTGCATACCTTCGCGTGACGACAGCGACTTCAGTGGCCTGACCGGCGACGACGATGATACATTCCAGACAGTGCACCCCGGCTTGCTTCAAATGATATTGATACATCTGATCAATCCTCCGAAAAGGATGAAGACGATGTCAGCAGCTCGCACTGCGGCACAGGATTCATGGACAGGGGTCATTGGAGGAAGCACCTGATGAATTGCGGCCTCCCTGCGTTCACAGACATGTCCACGCAGCCTATCGACGTTCGTTCTTTTCTGTCTTACTTCACACAGTTCGTAACCACATCAACGATGAACGCAGTGGTTCGGGAGACCTACCTGTACATCATCCAAACCACCGGAAAATAACTGACTGTCACGGAGGGCGAGCTTGACCCGTTAGTTTGTACTTATTGATGGGACTTGTGCATATGCCCAGTGCTTGCAGTTATTGGGAACATGGAACGCAGTTTGTTCCTATTGTGGACATAATGCCACGCAACCGGTTCGAGAAAATCATGCGCCTTTTGCACTTTACGGGCAACAATGAAGCCACTGACGAACCAAACGGAACAAGGTATGGAAAGTTCACCCGTAATTAGATGAACTTCAGAGAAGCCCTATGTTTCTGATCATACTTAAACTTTGTGGGGGGTGCTATCACCCCCTGTAAGGTCGTTTGCACCTCATGGCGCGCGCGTCTCGCGGATAAGCCGCAGATCGAGTTCACGGCCGCCGAGCGGAAGGTGGCGTTGTGCTCGCGCGGCCTGGTGGCAGACATGTCACCGCCCCGTTATAAAGGGGACGCGCATAGAATCCATCCAATCCATCCATCCATGATTATCATCATCGTTAAGGTTAGCGCGGCAGCGCCAGCAGCGCCGATCGAGTTCACGGCCGCCGAGCGGAAGGTGGCGTTGTGCTCGCGCGGCCTGGTGGCAGACATGTCACCGCCCCGTTATAAAGGGGACGCTCATAGAATCCATCCAATCCATCCATCCATGATTATCATCATCGTTAAGGTTAGCGCGGCAGCGCCAGCAGCGCCGCTGGGCGGCGAAGCTGGTGGGCACGGGAAAAGTTGGAGTCTCTTTGGCGTTGGGGAGGCGAATCGGGACGGACGTCTTCCTGCAAGGGGTAGGCGGGATGCGACCGCCGCGGGTCGCTTCCCGTTGGGCCCCTCGTGGTGAGTCGACTGTCGGCGACGCCGCCTTCGCGTTACCTTGTGTTTGTTGTTATGTTGATTGAGCATATTGGAATTTGTATAATTGTTCTAGCGTGTTTGATTTACCTGATTCGGCTAGCGAGTTCGTTCTTGTAAAAGTAGTTAAATAAATGTACACGATGTTTGGTTAGGTCCGAACGTGTCTACTGTCTCCCTTGCTCCGAGAGCGGCGATCTCATTTCGAGACCCCACAACTTGCATTCCAGTTGTATTGCCTAACATCGAATCTTCATATGTCTTGTAATCTTTATTATTTTGATGTTACTTTCTTTGCTCTTGTTTATGGTTTATTTTATGTACTCCACTCCCCTGTGTAAAGCTATGTGCGATTGAGGGTAAAAAAAATGAAATGAAGTGAAACTTTCTTACTGTAGAACCCGAAAAACTGAAGAGCATCGACGAAATAATGCTTTCCTTTACAAGAAAAGGACCCATCAAGCAGTATATGCCCACGAAACCGCCCCCCTTGGGGCATAAAACTCTGGACATGGGCTGATTTACCTGGCACTCTCTACAAGTTCGATGTCTACCAAGGACAAGGAAAGATAAATTGCCAATATGGTCTTTATGGTGACGTTATCATAAAGATGTGCCCGGCTCTTCCAGAGAAAACAGGAGATACAAAGTAGCAGCAGATAACTACTTCTCCTCTTGACCTGGCTGCTGAGCTTTCAACAACAGGCTTGGGATTTGTCAGGATGCTGCCAAGCAACAAAACTGAAGGACTGCAGACACCAATCCTAAAGAGACCTAAAGAAGGCCGTGGTGCCTTTAACTACGCTGTTGATTCTTCACGGAACATATCAGTGTGAGATGGCACGACAATAGAGCTGTCACCATTGTCTCAAACTATGTATCCGCTGAACCAGTTGGCTCCGAGTCAAAATGAGATAGAAAGGGGAACAAAAATTGGGGGGACCCTTAATCTTCGCCTTTAAGAGTTGAACGCGATAGCGATATACCTGTCCCGAATGCCTACTTCAACCACTTAGTGCATACTTGCTATGCACCCACTACGTTGGTGTTAAGAGAATACGCGCAGTAAGGTGTGTGCCGTTTGTAATGGGTGGCCGGCTTTAAACTACGAAATCGTTATGACAGTCACATATTCTGACGCCCGATGGCAATGTACGCTTGTACCACGCAATATTCCTGGGATATTACATGTTATATTGCAACGCCTACATAAAGGACGCTTGCGTTTGCGAGCAATGAAAGTTATTTTCACTGCATTTCCAAGCAGAGGAAGTTATTTTCACTGTATTCCAAGTAGAGGCGTGGCTGTGTGGTAGAACACCTGCTTCCCACGCAGACGGCCCGGGTTCGATTCTCATTCGGACCCGGAAATTTTTATTATTTATTTTATTTGCATCTTTCTCGATTTTTCGGTCACGGACAAGATGATGATTTTTCGCTCACAACCAACGACACCGACGCCGGAATTTCTGGGAAACGGGCTCTTTAACGCTATCGCGTTAATACATCCATTTTCCACAGCCGGCTGCTATAAACACTTACAACCCCATCATGGGAGGTGTGGATCTACTGAATTATTTGGTGGAGCTATGAAAATACAGAATGAAAGTTCGAAAGATGCTACATGTACCTTTTTTTTTTATCATACACTCATGATGAATACAGTGAATGCCTGGCTTTTGTACAGGCATCACTGCTACAACCTCAATCAGAGGAATGTGAGCTTCCGACACTTCGAGGCCAGTACAGCTCAACGCCTCATAGGAGTGGGCAAAAAGCCAGTTGGAAGACCATCCTCATTTGGAATACTAGCGTCCAAAAAATGCAAACTGTGTGCGAGCTCACCCGTCGACGAAGTGTACAAAGATGGAGTCGGCCACATGCCAGTATGGGGCACCAGCAGGCTCAAATGCAGGCATAGCATAGCCCACCAGCAAAGACGTTTTCTTTCAGGAGTTTCCATCCAACTTCCGAGCGCACCAGACGCTTTTTTTTCGCTCCGTCCCTCTTCCTTTTTTACCCCCCAGTCATTTTTTTATATAGTTCTGGCGCACACCCGTGCGCCCTTCTCGCTATCCCTTCCCTTGACCAGCACCTAGCGTGCAGCCCTTTTTAGGGCTTCAAGAATAAAAGAAAATGTAGTTCCCTTGTCTCTTTTTTTTTTCGTCTTTAATTTATTTACACTACCATCACCAAGATGGCAACTACTTCCTCTGAGGCTCTGTCCTCAAAGGACACGCACAGCATCTCATGGAGCGCACTAAGGCGTGCCAAACAGTGAGCCAGCCGCCTGCATCAGCAGGGACCACAACAAGCCCTGGGCCTCGGAAGCTGAGGGCCTTGTCATCTCGGAAGCGCCAGCTTCCACACCTCCACACGCCAACTTCTCGTCCAAAAACAAGAGGGACTGGCAAAACCACCGCGCCTAAAACGCGCCAGGCCGCAAAGGGCAAGGCAGCCAAAGCGGCAACCTATGGAGAAAAAGGCTGCTACCACATCCGAGGAGGCCGCCGCCGCCATTTCCAAGACACCCCAGTCCCCTACTATGGTGGCTAGAGGGGGGGTAGTGTGACGGGCGCTGTATTCTCGCCGTGGGAGAGGGGCGCGCGGAACGCAGTGAACATTCTGGCCGCCGCAAGGGGCGCTGGTGTAGTAATAGGTGCTCGCCACGCATGCTTGGGCTCGTTCGTTCTCTCTGTGCTGTGCCGTTGCCTCGTTCGGATGTTTCTGTGTGGCAAACTCTGTGTAGCACACTTTCACTTCTTACCTATGTGACAAAGTCTCTCGGCTATAGATACATGTTAACCGCACGACTCAGCCAGGACAAACTGGAAAACGTTTTCGGGATAATTCGGCAATATTGCGGTGCTAATGACCATCCGAATCCCGCACAATTTCTAGTGACGTGTAAATTGTTTATCGTTTTATAATATTGCGAGACCACCCAAGAGTGGGAACTCCCCAGCAGAGCTTGTTAAAGCTCCGCTTAACACTTCATCGCCAGCCACTAGTGATGCCATTTTCGGCATACGATATATCATAGAAGACATGCTGGAAGTTGGAGATGTTGACGGCGTTAGGTCTACACTGCAGTGTTTTAGTGGTTATCACAGTAGCTATGTCGTTCAGAAAAGTCACAGCCGTCCCACTTACTACGTTGCTAAGAAGTTCAACAAAAAAAAGCTCTTGCAATGAGTGCATTTCTGCTCTTGCCACCAAGAAATCGGGAACTATTGTCGCACCGAAGAGGGAGTTAGTGAGTGCATTTGACAGGGGAGGCTTGCTGTATCCTTGTGAAAATCTGGCCAGACTGGTGAAAACCTTGGAGGATGCATTTACTTTCTTTTTTTTTTCTGCTGAAAAATTGCACTCCTTCAGCATACACGATTTCATGCAGTTCTTGGCAGGAATCAAGCTGGATAGAGTTGGCTGCGAAATTCACAGCAAAGAACTGACCGCAAGAGTAGTCCAGTTTTTTCTGCTCACGCGTATGCACTTCTGGACAAAATCTTTCAACAAAGAGAGGAGTGTCCAGAGGGAGGGCCAGAAACACTTGAAGTTGAGGAGGTGCAAGCAATTTGACTTCTTAACGTAACACAGAATAGTGTGATCACAAATTTGTGACAGAAGAATGTGATTACAAATGTGTCATCAATAAACACGTTTTACCATTTCTCTTGCGTGTATTTACTATGTATCTAAAGCAGTAAGTCAACAGAAATGATTTGTCCTAGCGTAGATAGAATTAACGATCGCTAAAATAAGAAAAATTGTTCAGCGCATCATAGAGCCTCCAGCTGCAGCATACCGATCACTTCTCGAAGTTTCTCAAGGAAAGGGAGACAGAAAATGCAAATGCTTTGAACATTTTACGCTGAAGGGAACCCCTTACAAGCACGAGAAAATAAAAGGTCGAGGACGGGGGGGGGGGGGGGGGGCAGATAGAGAAAAAAAAAGCTGAGCACTGCAGCCGACATACGTACTCGCAATGAACGATTGTAAATAGTTTACATTTCACCAAGAGAGAAAACACTAAAAAGTCAGTTTAGCTATGCACGTGAGCAAGTGGTTTAGTTCAGCTGAAGCAGACTAAACAATAAAAGCAGCGCAAAAAGAACGCAACGCGATAATAACGACAAAGGACACGCCAGTTTCGTCTGAATTAAAAGCATTTTGCGTTTTTTTTTTCCATTGCTTAACACCACCCAGAACTTGCAACACATTCATCTTGAGAAACAAACACGTAGCGCCTTAGAAAAAGCACGGGCGCGGTGTGTAAGCGATTGTTTGAAACAAGTGAAACTAATGTCTAGCGGCCATATGCAAAGCAGGCAAACGCCGCCGCAAGCACCTATTGCGCAGGTAGCGCCATCTGGTGGGACCGCCATCTTTCATTGTGAATTCGTGCAGCCCTCCGCTCTCGCCTGTCACACTTCCCCCCTCTAGCCACCATACCCCTACACTCCATCTTGTGCAGGAGGAAAACAGGACGGAGTTCAACCTCAACAAGGAACCTGTCTCCTCATCACCCACAGCCAGTGAGGAGGACAGCACCGAATCCTCCTCTCCCACGTCGTCTTCCTCATGGGAACATACAACCCCAGCCTCCTGAAAAAGCGCCAGCGCGCGGCGGAGATTGGAGGATGCACGTTTCTTTTTTCGCTCCCGCAGTGTAGCAATTTTTTCTCTCTTTTTCTGACTTCGCGCCTTCGGGCGCGCAGCCCTCCTAAATGGGACCACCGGTCCTCAGGAGTAGGGCCGGAAAGGAACCCCCAGGGCCTCGGCTTACAAATATTCCACAACCAGTCCTTCGACAATGGTTGGAGGACAATCCAGAAGCATGCCTGCGCAATCTTAAAACAAAGAAACACAAGGAAGTCGCCCCAGCGGCAACCTCCCCTTTGGCGTCGCCCTCGGCGGCTAGCCAGCAGCAGCAGGAGCCTCCGTCCACTGACAATCTACCAAGCCCCGTCCCGGGCACACAGGAGAGCACTGACACGGATACAACTGTATCCAGCTCCTCATGGGAGCACAACACTCCCCCCCTCATCACCTGACACGTCGGCGGCAGCATGGCGGGAATCTGGAGCGGCCTCTTTCCGCTTCAGCATCAACACTCCTCCTCACTCCCCCCCATCCGGCCGCCGAAGTAAACAACACGACGGCGCTCGAACCAGAAGCCCCTGCAACACATACGTGCGGCGGCACCATCATCTTTCGTCCGGTCGGGAAGAAGTCGAACTTCCTGGCAGTGACTCGAGACGCAATCGCGGCATTCCTTTGTGGAATACCGGCCACACGGCGCGTCCGCGTCAATTTTCGGCGCAACCTCGTCGCCGTTGACGTCCTCGACGATGCAGATCCCTCACCTCTCTTAGGAGTGACACGGATCTGCGAGGTTCCAGTCAGGGCCAAGCAGCTGGTCATCAACACCTGCGTCGGCACCATTTACGGCGTCGACGCCGACATTGCTACCGAGGACATTGCGGCACACCTCGAATCGGCTGCCCCAGTCCTGTCGTGCACCCGCCGAGGCAAAGGCGTGACGATCACGTTCGAGGGCACCACCATCCCATCGGAGGTCTCTCTCTTCAAGCTCAGGAGACCGGTCCGGCCTCGTGGTATCATAGGACTTCACATGTAGAAGACTGCCTCCGTCATTGTTTTCAGTTGGGCTCATTTCGGCACAGATACAGAGACAAATGCACCAAAGTGGGTGAAGACATATCATATCTGGTTCCTGGATCAAGTGATTCTGTTCTGAAAACAATGAAATGGCATCCTCATCCTGAAATGCTTCGCGGATGTCACCTCACCAAATGGCTATCGATGCTCGCGTTCCGCTACCCGCACCTTTGTTGGAAACTTTGCTCCACGTTCAGCAGAGTCAAAATGAGGATGAGCATAAAACGTCATCTCCGGACCCATTTAGTGATGAAGACAGTGACGCAACTGACGTTCTGTTAACAGCACCTTGATCAGAAACTCCCTAGCACTTTCAACGTGATCAGTATGACAAGAACCATGAATTGTCTGTTGTAGCATTGTGTTTCTTTGCCTTCTCCCGTGGTCGCACAGAGTTGACAACAGAGGCAGCACCAGAACAGTGAAGCCAATGACTCTCTCATTGATGAATGTGTTTCACTAGAGAGATTTATGGGAGCGGGTGGCGGCTAATCGGGGGGAGAGGGATAGGAGAGAGGGCCCCCTTTCTCGGAGCGCGAGCTGCGATTGGAGGATTCTACACGGCAGGCTGAGTTTCTTTAACGCTGCCCAGCCTCCTTTGTATTTATTGCAGAAACTGTTTTAGAGTGTCTTTTTTCTTCTAGTTTTGCATCATGTAATGAATCAAAGTTCACAATCGAAGACATTCGACTACTGTTTTTATGCGACACTGTCAACTATGGACATATTTAGTGATGACAATCGCAAGGTATAATTACAAAAACATGTTTCATTCGAAACGAACAATATACGAACCATTTTGTGCACCGAGGACAGGCCTCTCCTTAAAGTGCCTGTCTATCGCAAGAATGTGGACTCCGAATGAAAGTACACGGATCATGAAAAGCTGCCCGAGGTATTTAATGTTGGTGTGCGAGGGGTCGATCACCAGCATTCAATAGTTGAATTGCATTGAATCACTGAATCAGCACTAAATCACTGATCACCAGCGTTGTCATTCGGGCTTACGAAACCGGCAATGACCGAGCGCCAAGAACTCACCCGCCGCGACAATCAATCAGCCATCGAAGAGCTGGGCCCAGACATACAGTTTACTCGCCTCCCACAAAATTACCTTTCCGTATCGTAATGACCGAAGCCAATACCACTTACCACACACAAAGCTCAAACGCGCGCAAGCGGTAGCTACAAACAAGATTGTACCCATCACTGGGCCGACTCCGCCATTACAACTCAGACATCTCCACAATGCCCAGATTGCACAGAACTTTATTCACTCTCGCACAAACTCTGACAATGCCTCGCGTTACCAGTGAGTCCGACTAGGAAGAAGGACTCAGGAGCTCCGAGCTCCACCACCAACTCAAGGCAGTCCAGAAGGCCCAAGAACTGGCTTCCAGAATGCCACCACGTTCCCACCCCGACTTGGGCGTCGCCTACGGTAGCAGCTGCAAGGATGTCCCTCGTGGATCCTCCAGCGACTTAAACTCCTCAGCACCTTTCAAAAAGTTCTCGACTGACTTCTCGTTTCGTAGAATTATTTCTAGTTCTTCGGGCATCACTAACACTGTTTGAAAAACAGCGCTCGTCTTCGTTAGTCTCGTTGTCCCGTGTCTTCCCTTGCGCTGTAATTAATTCTACAAAATGGAATACCAACTAGCCTGTACCCACACCCTGCTTGACTGACTGACTGACATATTCAATGACCGTGTGAAAATGACCAGAGGTGACGCTTACATGATCATTTTGGACCTCACTGCCAAGTACGACCTGTATTAGACTGCAATCAAGGACACTCTAACACCAACCCCCCACACACCACACCCCCCCCCCCACACCCCCCCCCAAAACAAAACAAAAAGATAAACCAATCTTTTCAGGAAAATGCATTCATACTTATTCAAAAAGTTGTGTGGTGTCAATATCAGAGATATCATGCTTAAGTTTTACTGTCCACATTGCAAGTCATTGCTTCCAAGTATGCCTTTCGTGCATCCTTTTACTTCCAAGTATGCCTTTGTCTCATTCGTTCGTTCGCCTCTCACGTCGTTCGCGCTGTTTAACCATGCCCTATGTAAATCAAGCTCGGCAGCTACAAAAATTTTTACTGAAAAGGAACATCGAATTCAGCTAGAAGATTACAAGACCAATTCTCAAATATACTAACACGTTTATATCGTGCGGCAAAGATTAGAGGGCCAGAGGTAACTAATTTCTTAAGATGCATTGCCTCACCGTCATGGTTTTAATTTTTTCTGCGCTTAGCTGTCAGTGTTGTAAAACATCTGATAATAACCGAAGAGTAGGACAACTGGACACTTGTTTTGATGAAACTTAGCCAAAATATAAGTGGAACCTGTGATAGCACGTTCATATGATCACAGCTGTAGCGTTTTGCAGAAACTAGAAGTTTTAATCTTGCATGTCTCTACTAATTACCATTTTTTGCTTCATTTCAGAACTTTGTTCTTGCACTCGCGCTGTACGAATGTCAGGGTAAGTACCTTTCGTTATGGAAAATTTTCGGAAAGCAAAGTGTCGTCGAGAGCTGAAGCTTGTAAGAAAAGCAGCTGTTGAGTGTTCACAGCAAGTGACAGAATGTTTTAATGCAGCGTCAACTGCAAAGAAACGACGTCCGAGTTCTCATTTCCAACTGAACAGATTGCTTCAACCAGTGTAATGATGGAAAGCAGCTTGGAGAATGATTCACCTGCATTTTCAGATATGTTCTCTGAGGAGACAGATTTGACATTGAAGTCTTGTGAATCAGTAATGTTGTTTGAAGACAGAGAAGGCCTATTTAAGCTCTCAGCGTCAACTGTGTGTTTTATTATGAAGCTTTAAACATGCAATTGCTACAGAGAAATAAGAACGGCTGGTACTGTGGCGGCAGCTGGCGGAGTAGATCAGTTTGCTGCTGGTGTCTTCTTTGAGTGTTCATGTTTTTACTTGTGTTTTTTGTTGTTTCTCGAACATTGAGTGTTATATTTTTTTACTTTTTATTTCATTTTGCACCTGCGGAGGGGGGGGGTCGTGATCTCGTGCTTCTGCGGGGGGAGAGAAGGGCGAAGAACGCTTGCGCTGTCGCCTGTGTGGTGCGAGAGAGAAGCCTGGTATACGGCCAATCAGTGGACATGTGTGGCGTTGTTGGTCATAAACGGCAAGAGCAGCAAGAGTGGCAAAGGAGTGACAGACTGCTGGTGCGCCATTTCTCTCTGCATGTTCTCTGTGATCGTGGTGGAGCAGCGGTGTCAGCCGTGAACGATGGCCCCCAGAAAGACTGCGGAAGAACAACCAGCGGCTCGCCGGCAAGGACGGAGGAGGTCGATTAAGCGGGCACCACAGCAGCCTGGGCCCGCGGCTTCAGCGAAACCAGTACGACCCAAGACCCAAGGACGCAGTGTGGCCACGTGGACACAGCAGCAGGGGCAGGAGGTGCCGCGCTTCTTCTTGAGCGACGCACTCTGGAAGACATAAAGATGGGTGCGACGCGACCAGCCCCTGGACTGTCTCCCATGGCCGTTTCGGGGCTGCACGGTGGCGGAGGCCGACGTGGCAGCCCGGGGTGCCCAGCTGCCTACACCGGCCGGCATGGCCGCGTACTTCAGGAGCCACTACTCTGGCAATATGCACGTGGCGCGGACAAGGATGGCCACGGACAGGGATGCCACCACGAAGAAGGCTTCGCGGGCGCCGTCCCCGCTCGGCCAGCACTCGGACGTGGACCTCGCAGCCCTCTGCCCACACCGCATGGGGGAGGACCCCCACTTTGCGGCGCCGTTGTCGGGGCCGCCGGCTCCACCACCCCGACCAGTGACAAGTTCCCGGAAGATGGCATGGCGACAATGGACGTTGAGCGCTTGCTTGAACATTAAGCCACGCGGTGACCCCCCCCCCCTTCTCTGCAGGCCAGATAATATTTTGTTTGTTTGTTACAAGTGTACTGAGTTGTTTCTTTTCTTGAATCTTAGGATTTTTTTAGCAGCAGTTGCAGGGCTGGGCTGAGGCTAGCTGTTGCTCATTGCATGACGTCTTTGCATGCATGGGCGACGACCGGCTGCCTTTGCAGACCGG
>JALIZH010000837.1:0-11241 GCA_030522465.1 Rhipicephalus appendiculatus | reverse complement strand
TTTTCTAGGTTTTCTGCTGTTGGAGAATCGCGAAGCAACGCCCAAGCTTTGTTCTGTTTTGTCCGTGCTTTCCTACATGCATCGTTCCACCATGGGACTCTCCGTTTAGAACCCGTTCCGCTCGTTCGAGTAATGCACTTTGATGCGGCATCAAGGATAAAAGCTGTAAAATACGTGACTGCATCATCTATGGTCAGAGCGGACATCTCAGCCCATGTCATGTGAGTGAGGGTTTGGTACCGTTCCCAATCAGCTGAGTCGACCTTCCACCGAGGAACCTGCGGTGGCAGTTGGTCTTTCTTCGGCGCACTCAGGATGATTGGGAAGTGGTCACTCCCATAAGGATTTTTAAGAACATTCCATTTAAAATCAGCTAAAAGAGACGGTGATGAGATGCTAAGATCTATGGAGGAGTACGAATTGTTTGCGATGCTGAAATACGTAGGCTCCTTCGTATTTAAAAGACATAAACTAGACGAAAAAAGAAGCTGTTCAATGACACGTCCTCGAGCATCACAGCGAGAATTGCCCCACAGGACATTGTGGGCATTGAAATCCCCTAGAATCAAAAAGGGCTCGGGAAGTTCATCTATTAATGATTCTAGGTCGCGTCTGTGAAGCTGATAATGTGGTGGTATATATAGAGAACATATGGTGATGAGTTTATTAAAAAGTACAGCTCGGATGGCCACGGCTTCAAGGGCCGTCTGGAGCTTTATATGCTGGCATGCTATGCTTCGATCAGCTATGATGGCTACACCGCCGGATGATACGACAGCGTCCTCACGGTCTTTTCGGAAAGTGATGTATTGGCGGAGGAAGTTGGTGTGTTTAGGAGTGAGGTGTGTTTCTTGCACACACAGCACCTTTGGATTAAACTTAGTGAGGAGTTCTTGGACGTCATCTAGATTTCTTAATAGTCCTCTAACGTTCCAATGTATGATTTTGTCCATCATGGAAAGAGAAAGAAAAGTGCTGTGTGTAATATGATAGATATTGACTCATTTTACAGGGCCTTTGTCAGGCCCTGTTATTGGTGTTTTGCTCCTTTTTGGAGCGGTCGAGAGAACCTCGCCGCTCCTTCGGTGCTGCCTGCACCGCTTGGCTAGCACTTGTGTCCATAGCCTCCTGCGAGGCACTGGACGCCCTCGCTCCGCAGAGCGATCTGTGCGTCGTTTAGACTTCGCCTCAGACGGCGAGGTCTTTGCCCTCACCGAGTCGGAGGCTGATGGAACCCCCCTTGGCCTCTTCATTGCCCTGGCTGCTGCCAGAACTTGTGGAGGCCACTGGTGTGGACACGTTGGATGTGGGCAGGGCATTGCTGGCTGCTCCTGCCGAAGGGGCAAGTAGCGTTAGCCTCGGCACGCTGAGCGTGGTCCGAGCAAACGCCAAGGGCCTTTGTGGTGCCGCCCCTCGTTGCACCACTTCGGCGAAAGATGTTTTTAGTGCAAAGGATGATGAGACTCGCTGCCTTGCTTCCCGGAATGTTATATTTTCCTTGACTTTTATGGTGATGATTTCCTTTTCTCTCTTCCAGGCTGGGCACGCTCTGGAGTACGCGGGATGGCTACCATCGCAGTTCGCACATAAAACCTCATCATATGTCTGCATTCATCAGTACCGTGACCAGTTGTGCCGCACTTAGCGCAAGTCAGCTGCCCTCGGCAGCTCTGGGAACCATGTCCAAATCGCTGGCATTTGAAACAACGTCTCGGGTTCGGAATGTATGGTCGCACATGGAGTTTTACGTAGCCGGTTTCGAGGGTCTCGGGTAAAGAGGTTGAGCCAAAGGTGAGTATCAAGTGCTTTGTTGCGATTTCAGTGTCGTTGCGTCTGATTGTGATGCGCTGCACATGTATTACACCTTGGTCCTTCCATCCATCAAGGAGTTCTTCATTCAGTGTCATGAGATCTTCATCCGATACCACGCCCTTAACAGTGTTCATGGTGCGATGTGCACTCACAGAGACTGGAATGTTGCCAAATGCTAGTGTGAGAGTTTATCATACTGGTCCTTGTCTTTTAGTTCCAGGAGCAAATCTCCACTTGCCATCTTTGTAGCTTTATAACCAGTTCCAATGGTCTCTTTCAGGCACTTGGCCACAAGGAATGGCGAGATTGCTCTTGCTTTCATGGCGGATTGCTCACAGTGAAGGACATGGTATTTTGGGAACGATTCTTTGTTTTTAGGCAGAAAGAGAGAAGTTGCGTCGGTGCGTACCCTTTTCGGGGCACGATCAGTTAGAGGGAGACACACACTCAATAATCCCTGGAATCACACGTGGTGGCATTCGAATATTTCCTAACCAACGCCTCAGTGAGCGCTGCATAGGCAGACAAAAAAATGGGCGCTAAAAAGCGGTATGCTCTTGGGCCCCTGAAGTTTAAGTGCAATGCAAATTTCTTTAGCCATGCCGGAAACCTTTTCCCTGACCCCTAATCATAACTCGCACATGTGCACAAAGGAGACTGAAGATCTCTTCTGTCACGAAAGGACGAACGACACCCAAGGCCTTGGCAATTGATGGAGGTAGCTCCCTCTGCTGTTTCCACAACCTTTCAATGGTCTTGCGGCAGGAGGCGACCCTTGACTGCAGGCGTTTGATGGTGCGACGAAATTTCCGCGACGGCGACTTCATTCCTCCGCAGGAGCTGCAACGGGAAAGGCTTAATATCGATATAACAGGAATACAAAGAAGTAGTGCGTGATGAGACGTTACCTTTTTAGAACACTACATGAGCCGCTTCGTAAAAAATTACCTGCAAACACGCACCTACACAACCCGGTACTGCTGTTACTAGCATTTGCCACAACATGAGCTCACGCTGACGTCACTTATGCGAGATCATTGCTGAGAATTTTTTCTGCAGTTTTTTTTTACGCTTGTGTGGCATCGTCCAATTACCTACTTTTTTTATATACTACAACCTGGACACCATCACAATCATCGAAAACTCAATAAATCATACTTTAAAAATTCCCCATCTCCCGCTAAAGGGAACCATGTGTGGATGCGAAGCAGCGGGGAGATAATCAGCTTGAGCGGGGAGGAACGTCGCCGCTCTCATTTCACGGCAGTGGTCCGGGCGCTCATCGCGGCGCTGCACAGGAGAGACAATGAGGCGCGCGCGCTCCGTCATTTTCATACCGCGGAACTACCATGGCGCCCCCCAGCGGAGTATGCAGCTGTCACACCACCTGTCGTGCGCACCTGCTCCGCAGAGGATTCCTAGAGGAAAGGACGGGGGGGGGGGGACCGTAGAAGAGGAGAGAGAGGGGGAGGGGACGTGCATGCCCCTGTGGGGGTGTGGGACGCGGGAGCCGCTCCGTAGAGTAGAGGATTCTTAGAGGAGAGAGGGGGAGAGGACGCGAATGCGCTGTGGGCGCCGCTCCTTAGAGTAGATGAACGGCGTGAGCGTAGGAGAGCATAGGGGAGGCGCATGCGCTGTGGGACGCGGGGGTCGCTCCGTAGAGTAGAGGATTCCTAGAGGAGAGAAAGGGGGTGAGCGTAGGAGAGAGAGGGGGAGGGGACGCGCTGTGGTGGTGTGGGACGCGGGAAGGAGGGACGGACTAAGCCCCCTCCAAACATATGCAAGCAAGATTAAGGAGTGGGGTCAACCTGGGCGACAGACACTACCTGCCTAGCCATTGCTAAGCAGCCTCTCTGTGCTCTCGGCCATGACTCAAGGAATGGGGTCAACCTGGGCGACAAACACCACCTGCCTAGCCATTGCTAAGCAACCTCTCTGTGCTCTCGGCCATGACTCAAGGAATGGGGTCAACCTGGGCGACAACACCACCTGCTTAGCCATTGCTAAGCAGCCTCTCTGTGCTCTCGGTCATGACTCTGATGACTGTGTTAGGGTTGACGGCCTTCATATTACTACAGTTTTCCGGTTCGCATAATGGGTGCTTCCCTACTTCATGAAAGTGGCCGGACGCGGGACGCGGGACGGACACGGGAGCCTCGAGCATAAGATGCTTCGCATCTAAAAACAGTCGTATACAATCCATTTTAAAGTTCTGCACTAATACACAGCATGTTTTCTTATTGAAATTACTGCACTACAATAAAACACTTCACATCGGGGCTCACCTGTTGTCCTGTGGGATGCGGAAGAAGCTCGTTCCGGGCTTCTTGCAAGTGCGGCCGTTGTTACTTCACCACGCCACACAACAGTAGGGGTTGTACGGCCGACGACTGAACATCTGAAAAGATTAGTTAGAGTCATGTCGGTGTCGTAGTTACAGCATACGAAGTTATTTTGGGGTCATTGGCAGAGACCGAATATGCAACTAGAACGACTACCCTGAGTTATGCAAATGCGACGTCGTTCGCAAAAACATCCGTACTAAAATGACCATTTCGGTGAATCGTCGACATTTCATCATCGTTTAAAATGCACCGAATTCTGAAAGAGTGGGCATTAACCATTGGCGCGTGTTCTAACAAGTAACTCGAGCCACCCATGCCATGCATAACTTAGGCTTTCTTGCCCTGGCCCTTCCACAAGCGAACTTGCTGCGCAGTTTCCCAGAAGCGTACTTCGAAATATTCTTTAGCAAAATAAGCAAGCCACACACACAATAACCATCACCGAGAACTCTTTTCACTCGTGTGGAGTGCCTCGCTACGCCCACAACGCGTTAACAATGCCGAAACCTTGGGCCTCGGGATCGTACGTTACATGCTTTTCATTTAACTTTAACCCACTTTGCTTTCAAAAAAAGTAGCAATGACTCACAATTGGTACGTAACTAATTACACAAAGGTCGACCCTTCTCGTTTCCTTCAGCGCGCGTCGCACCTGAACTTTCACGCGTGACTACTAGGCAAGTACCTGCGCTATGCCTGCTACGCGCGCACACTTAAATCGGCAAAGGTCGACGCTCCTAAGCCTACTACGCAGCGCTCAGAGAGAACAGAAACGTGGGTTCTCACCGTGCCGTCGTCCGTTGCTCAGGCTCAGCAGGTGACACGTTCAGCAGCGGTCACACTCGCGACGAGAAGTGAAAGCAAACGCCCAAAACCCACTACGCGCAGCCGCTACATTTCAGATACAGCAGCCAACCAAACCTAAGCCTACCCCAACCCGCCAACGCATTGCGTACGAAAACACAGCCTTACATACCTCCTTCCCTAGGAGGATATATAAAAACTGCTGGAGTGGAGGGCACCCTCCCCAAGTGAAGCCAGCGCCGCCATATTGTGGTGGGCAGAAAGCTCGGCTCAGCGGCCATCGGCGGCTGCCAGTTCGCCTGCAGCGACGGTGGATTGCGGTTCGTGCGCCTACCTTTCTTTCACAAGTGTGTCTACAGTGCATTCGTATGCATGCGGCTCGACTAAAGCGATTATGGTCCAATCCTGCGTAGCATATGGGTGCACAAATCGAGCGAATCCTGCTTCCAAGATCACATTTCACAGGTGCGTACTGAAAGCAGGTAGTGTTTACGCGGTCTGGTAATACGGCTGACACGTGTTTTTGATTGGTAAGCTTTAAGGAATTAATTTTTGGAAATTATTTGCAGGTTTCCAAAAAATGCTGAGACAAGGAACCTATGGGAGCGAGCTGTGCGTCGTGAATGCTGGAGACCGACAGATAAAGATCGCCTTTGCTCTGCGCACTTTGATCCGGCGTGTTTAGATTGCAGGCTTTGTTGCTCGCAAAATCGCCACCACAAACAGCTGTGAGGTGTGCATAGAAACTCTTCATGGAGAGGATACATCTTTATTGGTAAGACGAAAAAAATCAAGGTGGACTAATTTATGCTTCCGAAGACGTGTCACTGTGCGAAACAGCAGAAAAGGGGCTGCATCGGCTGCAGGCTTCCACTCAATGCCTCAAGGGCATACATGCCAAAACCAAACAACTAGTCCTAGAGATACTCATTCACTCGAAAAGAAGTGGTTTTCACAATTGGAACAACATCTTTTTGACGTCGACGTGATGGACAATCATATTTACAACTTGAGTAAGCAAGTATTGGGACTATACGTCAAAATCAGGCTGCACCACATGGCAGAGGGAGCGAAACCGGGAACTTGTAAAAGCTAAAGTTAGGTCTGTGCTTTCAAGGGTTATCATCTACAAGAATCAGTGAAACAACTTGTCCGCAACGTTCATGTTCACTAAAGGCTGAGGAATCTGTACAAATAAAATGTTAACATATGAAAAAACAACAGTTCTGTAGTATTTTTTTAATTCTGCCAGTGCATCGGTGACTATGTGAGCACATTTTTTACTTCTCTAGGAGGGGAAAACAACGTATCCCACATGAATGGAGGCAGGACTTCATCATCAAACCACTACCACGCAACATGCATCCACAGTTCCACGAACATCGACGTCGGGCACGGGCAAAAGTTCACGACAAGTACTCGGACGCTGAGGGCGCCTTCTTTGTCGATGCAGCTGGACCAGTGAACGGCAAATACACGGCAAGCGTCATTCATCGAGGTAAACATATCGACTGTATATCAGCACAGGACACAGACACAACTAGCATGGAAGAAGCCGGAATCGCCCTCGCCCTACGAAACCCCGGGTCCACCTTCGTTCTCACAGACTCAAAAGCAGCCTACCGAAATTTCTGTAAAGGCTACATTGGCCCCATTGCGCACCGAATCCTAACACAGCTATCGTCCCCACGCTCAGAGGGTGAATGGAAACAGTTGATATGGATACCCGGCCACTGCGGAGTTAGAGGCAATGAGCTCGCCCATGCCTCGGCCCGAGAATTACTCTTCCGGACCTCCGACCCCGGCATATCGCACCCACCCTCGGCTATGCGTATGGACCCGCTCCTAACATACACAGATATTCTGGAACACCAAAGACTTGAAAGACGGAAACTTCCGCCCCCCGGGGCCAAACCTCAGCAAGGAATCTCAGGTAGCGTGGCGTCGCCTGCAGACCTTGTCCTACCCCAACCCATACATATTGTCCAAGATAGATCCCGACACATACGCATCACAGTGCAGGTTCTGCGCCAATAAAACAGCCACCCTGTACCACATGGTATGGGAATGCCCACACAACCCACCTATGCAACCCAGGACACAACACAACATTATAGGGTGGGAGGCAGCTCTGTCCAGCTCGGATCCGAAGACCCAAGAGGCCCTCGTGAAACGTGCGAGGACAGCGGCCCGCGCCAATGGGATCCCGGACTAAGGATCCCACTCACCGATCTTCTCGCGAAGAACACGAAATAAATGTTTTATTCTCTCTCTCTAGCGGCAATCATTTGCGGGAAATAAACGGCCGTGGGAGCGCACTATATGCTACGCGGCCGCCTTCCTGCCCACCACAAGATGGCCGCCGCCGGCTTCACTCTGCTCTATGGGTAGGTATAGGCGGCTTCCACTCCAGCAAGTTTTTTATATATCCTCCTAGCTCCTTCCATATACCTTCCATATCTGTTCTGGCAGATTTGTCGATTTCCGTTCCCGCGTTCGCCTGGTGGCGATGCACGTGACAATGTTTTTTTCGCGAATTCTCAGTTCATTGTGCAAGAAAATGTTTTCACACGTACAGTAAACAAACAAAAAAAATTAAAAAAAAGCTACACATTTACGTTAAACAACTCTATTTTTTTGTTTTCTTTTGCGCTACTTGCGCCACCTGAACGTCACTTATGACAGCTTGCGTTCTTCGGGATCACGGTCCCTA
Source organism: Rhipicephalus appendiculatus (assembly GCA_030522465.1). NCBI lineage: Eukaryota > Metazoa > Arthropoda > Arachnida > Ixodida > Ixodidae > Rhipicephalus > Rhipicephalus appendiculatus. Next base: position 3,567 of record JALIZH010000837.1, on the reverse strand, counting down.
TGATTTGACGCGAAAATCTCGAAGGCTGTTTGGGCGAGGAGGTGGTGGGGAGAGCTCGATCCTCTTATCGCCGAGTGTCCGCTCTGGGCCAATTTCCCTTTCGTGGTGGGGGACCCTAGCACGCACTACACAACGTCAGAACTTTTAAACTGCGCGCGCTTTAAACCGAAACCGGGAACTCGCTGCACCATGACCTAAAAAAATTTTACGCGCACAGAACCAAAACCGAAACTCGCGAAGTATCATAAGCGACCACTTGGTGTCCCACTGCATATCAGGAGAGGGGGAAGCCCTCCTTGCACTCTAATTCGGCTGCATGGCTCTATGGGAGTGTCCGCTCTTTACCAACTTTCCCTTTCTCTATGTTCGCGCGCGCGGCATCGTTTGCGGTTTCGAAGTGGCCGTATAACGTACTTCTATTCCGTATTCCGTATTCCGTTTTCCCTGTTACGTCACGTTTCAGGCACCGCCCATGCCGGAAGCCGCGACGTTTTTCGAATTTGGCCAATGAAAAGCGCTCGTAGCCGCCCATAGCTTGTGGAGCAATACAAGTGCGGCAGTTGGCGTTTTTTACGTAGGAATTCTGGGGAAATCTCTAGTATTTTCAAGGTATTTTCAGGGGGGAAAATTTAGGGGCTTTAGCGACTTTCTGGCCGAGGGCCGCAAAGGGGCCGTATATTCGATTTATTTTGTCCGGTAGCGTGTGACAAAGAAACAATCCTACGCAAATGAGAATAAATTTGTTTTATAAGCTTCTAGTGCTACCGTGAATGAAGCGTATTGCAATGTAAACGCAAAACACACGTATTTTGAGAGTCGTAGCCACATATGAGTCGCTCATGCATCCAATCCAAGTCACTTAAAATGGCCGCTGTGGGATAAAAAAAGAACAGCTGATCGTCTCTGCGAGCCGCGTTCTATCGCTAATAATGCTGCGAGAAGAATGTGATCGCGACTACCGGAGAGTATTTTCGTCGCAGAGGAATATCGGAAGCTGCGAAGAACGAGGAAAACATGAAAATCTAGCCGCAAGGTGAGTAAACAATGCTAACCATGCCGTTATCGCGTTATGTTTACTTTGCTCTTGTTCTTACAGTTAACGCAAAAAAAAGAAAACGAAAACAAGAATGTGTGAACAGGAGAAGTCTGCACTTCTGTCGTCTAATAACAGGTCAGCAACACCTTTTAATTTCGAGAACGATCGTGCCTTAGCGAGCGTCGTTACATCGCACGATGCATACATGGAAGTACGCATTCATTTATCCACTGTATTTTACGCACATTTCTGCTTAATCGAACTTGCGCAGAAGAAACTTGTTGCGGAAAAAAATTTTGTCTACATGCACGCCACGGTGTTTTATTTGCGATTATTTAACGAATAAATTTGATACGCATAATTCTTGTAGCCGATATATGCTGCATTGGTTTACCACATCGCAGTGAGAACTCGAAAAGAAAAGGGTAAAAAATTTACGAAGCCACCTGTTAGGGCGTCCCCAGCAGGGGGCGGGCCTGTTTTTGGTGCGTATCGAGTAGAACTGAGAGTTCTTCGCCAAGTTACGAGTGCTGTGGACAGAGCAGCACTGTGTACAGTTGCCATTGGGCCCGATGCATTGTATCCGGCCGTAAAAACGGTCAAGCGCCGGCTTGCCTACCACTGCCGCAAGGTCGCTACGCGCGTCGGTCGCGAGCCCATCGCTTGCAGCAGACCGCGGGGTTAACAAGTGCTTGTGCCAAGGTTTGGAAGAAGCCGTGTCACAAGTTCGTGCCGCAAAAACAAGTGAAACCAACACTTCAAATCTGTTTGACTTCTTGTGGTTTGGCTGTGTTATAAATGTACAAGCAAAAAAAAAAAAAGGTTGCCTATTTTCTTCTTATTAATCAACTTTTTCGTCCAAATTGATTATAAGTTATTGCTGCCTGCCTGACTCAAACAGGTGGATCATCAGTTGTGTTCCTGTACATGCTCTTGCTTTACAGGGTCAATACATTACGTGATTTTGTCTAGCAGCACCGTCGGGAGCTTGTCGATGAAGTCGAGGGCTTGTGTTCGGCTACCGAATGCATTGGAGGCACGCTTGAGCATCTCCTGGCTGCCGTTGTGCCTGGAGCTTCCCAGCCTTCACTGCCGCTGCAGCCACCTCGACGGCCACGAGCACCACCACTTTATCTTTCCTTTTAACTTCTCTTCATTTTTCTCTCTTTTTTTTTGTTTCTTTACTTGCAGGTAGTCTTTCCAACGCGACAAGTGTAATGCATAATTCTTTTTAAATCAATACTCCACTTTTTAGCAGTCGTGTGAGGATGTCTTCACAGATTACTTTTATGTGTGCTCGTCAGCCTGATGTCACCTATATTTGCATTCTAGTATTCATTGATTACCCATGCCATATGATGTCGCACTGTGTTTCCTTCAGCATGATGTTGCTTGTGCAATGTAATAAATGTCAGTAATGCTTTTAAAACATGACAGTTTCACAATGTACATTTATTTACAGAAAGTATATTTCATGTTTGCAGTGGCATGAACATTAATAAAAATTTTTTTTTTTTACAAAGATCTGACTTGAAGAGACTGCATACTCATTCTTTTACATTGCTTTAGCATACACAAATGAGCACACTTCCGAATGAGCAAAATGTACTTGAAATGCCTGACGATCTGTTTCAGCATCGGTTGGCCCTTTCAAAAGGAACAGTATGGTGGATGTGCAACAAAAGAGCACAATGCCCACAAGGTGTGCATGGAGCAAAAGGCAAGCTGTGTGTTGTAATACTGGAGGTGTAGAAAAAGAAGTGCTTTAATAAAGCATGGGGGCTCGTAGAGAAAAGGAGGAGATGATGAGGTTTGAATTGGCCCTCTATGTCTGCGTCAGTCTCTCGTTTTTAATAGGAGGCAAGGAGACAAAGACTTGGTGTGCACTCCCAGACATAGAGCAGATAACGGTCTGTGTGTTTGTGATTAGAGAATGATTAGCAGAAACAAAAACAATACCAAACCCTTGCTTTCCAGTGAACAGGCTACAGCACTCTGCTGCCGAGTACAGTGCGTTATATTGACAGTTGCTAAATGAAAGGTTCCTATGTATAGCGATATAAATATGGCCCGTCCACATGAAGTCAAGTTGTGAGAAAGACCTGGTCGTACAGCATGTGAGCATGATAAACACAGCAGCAATTTGTTACTACCAAAAAAATGAACTTCACAACATTTTCTTCTAGTCGTTAGGCAAGTCGCCGGGATAGCTTAGCAGGTATGAGGTTGCACTGCCAAGCTTCATTCAACACATGGGTTCAATTCCTGATGACAGCAAACACATTGCCATGAGGGTCAAAATCAGAATCGCTGCTATATTCACATTGAAATGAATGATAAAGAAGCGCAGGTGGTCAAGATAAATTAAGAGTCCTCCACTGTGCGTGGCTTACATTCGCATCACGGTTTTGGCACGAAGAACGCTTTACATTGTAGTTACTTAGTCACATGTTTCTCATAGAAGTGGCACGTGCCTAGTGCTGTTGTCAGTGGTGCAGTTAGCCAAATAGTGGACTACCATTGCAGAGAGC
>JALIZH010000836.1:0-20142 GCA_030522465.1 Rhipicephalus appendiculatus | reverse complement strand
CGCATCACCTTCACCATGCTCGTCTGACTTAGGTTGCTCTCAAGCTTACGGTCGTAGCTGGCTAATAAAACGTCACTACGAACAGGGGTTATGCAAGAGCCTATGCACACACCTTTCCGCTGTATAAAAAGCTTATCATCCAAGCAGATGAAAGTGGATTGCATATAGAACTTCAAAAAATTCTGAAAACTCGTCTACAGTGATTTCACATGCGTTCTGAAACTTAAGAGCCCCGTATCTGTCAATGCAATTGCTCCCCTTCGGTACATACTTCTTCCTGAGGCAGCGAATAATACAAATCCCAATGCTCATGGAAAACGAACTCACACCCTCTGGACACCCATCCCGGAGATTGTCAGAAACAGTACCTGGCATCGTATGAGGTAGGGGTCGTCGACATCAAGAAGACACAAGAAACTTTGCAGAAACCAACCAAGTCCCCCCTTACAGCGAAAGCTCTTGTGAGATCACAAGAACAACGACACAACCAATTTTGGTGGCGTAGCTGTTCACCGCCACCGCCGGTGTCCGTAACCACAAGCAATAAGAATCGGGTGGGTACTGATTCGGACCCTCTGTGTGGCAGTCGAACATTTTACCATAGAACCTATTCCGGTGCTTCAGTTTCCTTCGCGAGAAGACCCTATACAGGCTTCACTTCGGACACTGAATGGCGTTAACACTTGTAATATAGCGTAGTGGAAGGGTAAGATAATACCAGACGTCACACAATGCGAAATACGCAACGGGTGGATGGTTTAAAGCTACCCACCCATTACGAAGGGTTCAGCCACAATTCTTGCTCGTCATCAATAACAGCATCAACAAAGAGCAAATAATGCCTTAGAGACACGTAGTTCGTATCTGCCTTCTCAGGAGAATGATGAAGAATGACATAGTGGATACTACAACGTACTACTGTAGTGGGTGCTTCCTTGCTTAAAAAAGCTATGAACCTTTATGGCATAGTGAGTACCTCGCAATTGTACTTGCCGTAGTCACCCCATGAGAGTTTGCTAAACGCTTCAGAAAGGCCACAGTCCCAGATTTCGCTCATACATTGCTGCGTGTTCCACGCATGCCTGGCATAATTTTTTTCTCCAAAACCTCATTATTGACAGGCTAATGTATATTTTGCAGGCATACCAAAATACATGCGAATAAGTAAATAAGGTATGTGTGAACTTTCACAAGCGCACGCGGCGACTATTTTTTGAAAAACCATATCACACACAACTGTGTATATATATATATATATATATATATATATATATATATATATATATAGCCACGCGTGTTATTTTGTTGTGATCAGTCAAGGATATTCCAGAGCCTGCACGACGACCATTGATAAGGCTAGAATATTCGACGCATGATGTATAAAAGCCGGCGTGCTCCAACGATGATCAGTTGATCGACGGCCGACGCTCTATTCGCCGCTATCAGTGCCAGCGTGTATTGCTGTAATCTTACTTTTCCGTTTACCGGCCACAAGTTCGGCCTAATAAACAGTTTCATCTTGAACACGTCGCCAGCTGCCTTCGTCGACGTCACGAGCACGTGACATCTGGTGGAGGTGCTTCCCGGTCCATGTACCGAACGCCCCCGTCCAGCCGTGAGCCAAGTCCGCTCCGTGAAAAGGACATCGACGCCAACGCTGAGCAGCGAGCCAGCCGCAGGCAAGAAGGGCTACCTCCAGAATTCGAGTCCCTACTGGATAAGACTCGAAAGTCCAAGGCCACGACCACAACTGCGACAACTATGACAGCCACTGCAGCAACTCCCGGAACGGTCGTGATGCAGCAGCCAAGAGAGCCACCGACTTTCCGTGGATCATCTTTTGAAGACCCGGAGACGTGGCTGGAGACGTATGACCGAGTGGCCAGCCTCAACCACTGGGACGCGCAAGAGAAGCTACGTCGCGTCTACTTTTACTTGGAAGACGCGGCAAGAACCTGGTTTGAGAACCGCGAGTGTGCACTTCAGACCTGGGATCTCTTCCGCGGCGCATTCCTGGGCACGTTCACGAGCGTCGCCCGCAAGGAAAGGGCCGCTTCTTCGCTGGAGACACGGGTGCAACTACCAAATGAGAAAGTGGCAATCTTCGTCGAAGAAATGACGCGGCTGTTCCGGCACGCTGACCCCGACATGCCCGAGGAGAAGAAGGTCCGTTTGCTCATGCGAGGGGTCAAGCAAGAACTATTCGCCGCATTTCCGCCGCCATACTCTGCCGCCACCACCACCGACGCCATACCGTTCACCCGCCGGCCAGCACTACGCTCCGAGGAAGACCGACGTTTGGCGCGCCCCCTGACCACCGCCCCACTCTGCTACCACTGCGGAGAAGCTGGCCACACCTACCGCCGCTGTCAATTCCGCCATATGGGACTGCGTGGTTTCGCCATCGACGCGCCGCGTCCACAGCGGGGTGAAAGACCGCGCGACATCGCCGACTACCTCGCAGGATCTCAGTGGACACCCCGACGACCTTCCCGCTCACCGTCGCCCGGCCGCTACATGCCACATCACCGCGGGCAGTACACTGGCCCAAACCGGGGCCGGTCGCCTAGCCCGTATCCGGGAAACTAAGGGCAGCAACCGATGGAGGTGCGGTTGCTGTACGACGAAATGCCGAAGATCCTCCGCGGCCGCGTACGACGACAACGCCACGAAACCTACAGAACACGACGCGAAGCAGACGAAGCCCTGCCGACGAAACGTCGCGGACCAACGAAGATGGGACGACGCTACAAGGAAGCAGCGCAACAAATCGAAGTAGCCGTGATCCGACGCCGCGACCCAACCGCAATGCACGACGACGAACCATCGACGTCGACGTAATATTCGACGGCCACAACGTCACCGCTGTCGTCGAGACTGGAGCCGACTATTCCGTCGTCAGTGGGCCTTTCGCGGTGAAGTTGAAAAAAAGTGAAGACTGCTTGGCAAGGCCCGGAAATCCGGACCGCTAACGGTCATCTAATAACGCCGGCCGGTGTTTGCACAGCAAGAGTCACCATCAATAAACGGACTTATCCCTCCAGTTTTCTAATCCTACAGCACTGCTCCAGGGATGTGATACTCGGGATGGACTTCCTGAATCAACATGGCGCCGTGATATACCTGAGGTCTGAGTCAATAACGCTAACCTCAGAAAACGCGCTGCCGCCCCACACGACGCCAACGACCCATGCTTTAAATTTAATAGATGAGCACGTCACCGTTCCGCCTTTCTCCAGCGTCATCATTTCGGTCGGCAGCGAAGAACCGATAGACTTGGAAGGGGTCACCGAGGGCGACCAGCACCTGCTTCTTAACCGTCAGATTTCCGTCGCAAGAGGCATCGCCGAGCTGCATGATGACAAAGCTAATGTAATGCTTACAAATTTCAGCCACGAATACAGGCACCTCAACATTGGTGCGACGGTCGCCTTCATGAATGAATTCGTAGACGCCAGCAACGCTTTCACCATCAGCGACGCCACGGAACCTGCTTTGACGAATCGAGGTCCCCAACCAGTTTTCGACGTGAATCCGAGCCTTCCGAAGAACAAGCAAGACCAGCTCGAAGCCTTGCATTTGCAATTCAAGGACTGCTTCTCGTCGTCGTCAAGAATTCGACAGACCCCAGTCGCAAAACATCGCATCATAACAGAGGAAAATGCGAGACCACTCCGCCAGAGCCCGTACCGAGTTTCAACGCGAAAACGCGAGGCCGTAAAGCAGCAAGTCCACGAAATGCTACGCGACGACATCATCCAGCCTTCCAAGAGTCCTTGGGCGTCACCCGTGGCGTTAGTGAAGAAGGACGGAGCCCTCCGTTTCTGCGTCGATTATCGCCGCCGGAACAAAATCACGAAGAAGGACGTGTATCCTTTCCCACGTATCGACGACGCCCTGGCCCGACTGCACAACGCGAAGCATTTTTCGTCGATGGACCTGAATACCGGCTATTGGCAAATCGAGGTCGACGAGAGAGACCGAGAGAAGACTGATTTTATCACACCAGATGGCCTCTTCGAGTTCAAAGTCATGTCCTTCGGTCTTTGCTCGGCACCTGCGACGTTTTAACGTGTTATGGACACTGTACTGGCCGGCTTGAAGTGGCGGACCTGCCTTGTGTACTTGGACGACATCGTTGTGTTTTCTTCGAACTTCGACGAACATCTCCGGCGCATTGAAGCTGTACTTCAAGCAATCAAGGCCTCCGGACTAACCCTGAAGTCAGAAAAGTGGCGCTTCGCATACGAGGAACTTCTTTTCTTAGGTCACGTCATCAGCAAGTCTGGAGTTCGCCCCGACCCACGGAAAACAGCCGCCATCACTGGCTTCCCGCCGCCCACCGACAAGAAGGCCGTACGCCGATTTCTCGGCTTGTGCGCCTATTATAGACGCTTCGTCAAGGAATTTTCACGCATCGCCGAGCCACTAACTCAGCTCACGAAAAACGACGTGGAATTCAAGTGGGGAGCGGCGCAAGTCGAAGCATTTCAAGAATTGAAACGACAACTGCAGACGCCTCCAATACTTGCGCATTTCGACAAACACGCCGACACGGAAATCCACACCGACGCAAGCAGCATAGGACTCGGCGCCGTTCTTGTCCAGAGAACTGCCGGCGTGGAAAGGGTTATCAGTTATGCTAGCCGGTCGCTATCCAAAGCAGAAGCCAACTATTCCACAACAGAAAAGGAGTGCCTTGCCATCATCTGGGCAACGTCAAAGTTTCGCCCCTACCTCTACGGCAGGCCCTTCAAAGTTGTGAGCGACCACCACGCCTTGTGTTGGCTAGCTAACCTGAAGGACCCTTGAGGTCGTCTCGCCAGATGAGAGTCTGAGACTTCAAGAATTCGACGTTACCGTCGTTTAGAAGTCCGGACGAAAACACTCTGACGCCGACTGCTTGTCTCGCACCCCCGTCGACCCGCCGCCGCAGGATGACCAGGAGGATGACTTCTTCTTGGGAACCATAAGTGCCGACGACTTCGCCGAACGACAGCGAGCCGACCCAGAACTCAGGGGCCTTGTGGAGTACCTCGAAGGCAAGACCGCCATTGTTCCAAAGGCATTCAAGCGAGGACTCGCGTCGTTTTTATTGCGAAACGGCGTTCTCAGTAAGAAGAATTTCTCGCCACTTCGAGCTAACTACCTTCTCGTAGTGCCCTCAGCATTGCGACCAGAAGTCCTGCAGGCTGTACACGACGACCCGACGGCTGGACACCTTGGACTTTCCCGCACGCTCGCCAGAGTTCAGGAAAAGTACTACTGGCCGCGCCTTGCCGCCGACGTCGCTCGCTACGTAAGGACGTGCAGAGACTGTCAGCGACGGAAGACACCGCCCACAAGACCAGGCGGCTTCCTTCAGCCGATCGAGCCTTCTCGACGACCGTTCCAGCAGATCGGGATGGACCTCCTGGGGCCGTTCCCAACGTCTACTTGCGGAAATAAATGGATCGTCGTAGCTACCGACTACCTCACCCGCTACGCCGAAACAAAGGCCCTGCCTAAAGGCAGTGCCGCCGAGGTAGCCAAGTTCTTCGTTGAGAACATCGTCCTTCGACACGGTGCCCCAGAGGTTCTCATCACCGACAAAGGTACGGCGTTTACGGCTGACCTAACTCAGGCGATCTAGGGATACAGCCACACAAGCCACCGCCGGACCACCGCGTACCACCCACAGACCAACGGCCTGACCGAGCGTCTAAATAAGACCATCGCCGACATGCTGGCCATGTACGTCGACGGCGAACACAAGACGTGGGACGCCATCCTCCCGTACGTGACCTTCGCATACAACACAGCCGTGGAAGAAACGACGCAGATGACGCCATACAAGTTGGTATACGGGCGGAGCCCATCGACGACGCTTGACGCCATGCTACCAAACGTCACCGACGAAGAGAACATCGACGTCACCACCTACCTCCAGCGCACCGAAGAAGCCCGACAAGTAGCCCGCCTCCGCATCAAGAATCAACAGACGACCGATAGCCGCCGCTTAAATCTTCGACGACGCTTCGTGGAATACCAGCCCGGTGATCGTGTTTAGGTCTGGACACCGATACGACGACGTGGACTGAGTGAAAAACTTCTGCGGCGATACTTCGAACCGTATAGGGTGCTTCGACGTCTCGGCGCACTAGACTACGAGGTTGTCCCGGATGGCATCTCGAACTCTCAGCGACGCCGGGCACGTCCCGAGGTCGTGCATGTGGTGCGCGTTCAACCATTCCATGCGCGTTAAGGGACCTACGGACTCAAGTTTTTACTTGCTTTATTGCTGTTATTTATTGTTACATGCATTTTTTTTTCATGTTCTAGTCCCGGTGCTTTTTCAGAGGGGGGCATTGCAACGCGTGTTATTTTGTTGTGATCAGTTTAAACCCACAAAGACGGGGAGCAATGCTCGGCGCAGATCGCGCCTCAGTTTTCGAGAAGCTTCACGTTTGTAGTAGATCGTTTTTTTTAACATTGCGCACAGCATGCGAACACTCAAGATTATTCCAGAGCCTGCGCGACGACCATTGATAAGGCTAGAATATTCGACGCGTGATGTATAAAAGCCGGCGCGCTCCGACGATGATCACTTGATCGACGGCCGACGCTCTGTTCGCCGCTATCATTGCCAGCGTGTATTGCTGTAATCTTACTTTCCGTTTACCGGCCACAAGTTCGTCCTAATAAACAGTTTCATCTTGACCATATCACCTGCTGCCTTCGTCGGCGTCACGACCACGTGACACTATATATATATATATATATATATATATATATATATATATATATATATATATATATTTTTTTTTTGAGGTCCCGCTTTATTCAGCCGGGCTTGAACTAGATCACACTGATGATGATATGTACAGATCACGAAGATGTAAAAGTGATGATGATATGTAACGACAATGAAAAGCCATTCACTCTTCGCGCTCACAATATATATATATATATATATATATATATATATATATATATATATATATATATATATATATATATATATATTATGTCGTCTTGGTTGGAACGACGTTTATTAGACGCAAGGCCTCGGGAGCGAACGGGCAGAGCGCGCACACACCCGATGAGGATGATGGTGACACGGTGACGATGAGGACAGAGACAAACGGATGATGATGATTATGATAATGCACAGGTGAGGAAGAAGTACATAACAAATGCCCACACTAATTCCCCCCACGTGGAAGCGGACATCCTGGCCGCCGCAAGTCAAAGTGACGATGAACGTCGCGTGAAGGGTTTCATGCGAGAAACGTGCACAATCTCGGTGCTGCGGCAACGGCGGTCTGTTGAGACGACAAGTGGGGTCACCCGATAATTAACAGGGGAAGTTTGTTCCAAAACTATGTAAGGCCCGATGAAGCGTGGCTGAAACTTGTCACAGAGACCAGGGGTGCGAATAGGTGTCAAAAGCAGCACCTCGTCACCAGGTCGGAAAGATACAACGCGATGGGATGCGTCATAAATAATCTTCCGCTCTTGTTGTCTAGCTTCTGTGTTGATGCGAGCATGGTGGCGAGACTGGGCCAGTCGGGAAATTTATTCTTCACTGGAAAACTGAGATGTGCTAACATTGCTGTTAAAGAAGGAAACGTCGAGAGAGGTCGTAGGGGGGATGCCCGTAAACGAGGTAGAACGGCGAGTAGCCGGTTGTGCGCTGAACCGCCGTGTTGTAGGCGAAGGTGAGGAATGGTAGAAGGGTATCCCAGTTTTTGTGGTCTGGTTGGACGTAGACGGCTATCATGTCAGCAAGGGTACGATGAAATCTCTCGGTGAGACCGTTGGTCTGAGGGTGGTAGCTTGAAGCGGTCTTGTGAGTAGTTCCAGAAGCGCGCAGTACTTCATTTAGCATTTGTGACAGAAACACCCTTCCACGGTCACTAAGCAGTACGCGAGGAGCCCCATGACGCAGAATAATGGCGTGAAGAACGAAGTCGGCAACTTCCGCAGCTGAGCCAGTAATCACAGAGGTTGTCTCAGCGTAGCGCGTCAGGTGGTCTACAGCGGTCACTATCCATCGTTTGCCAGTAGGTGTGACAGGAAGAGGCCCGTAAAGGTCGACACCTACAACTTCGAATGGCATTGTGGGGCACGGAATTGGCTGCGGAGGTCCGGCAGGTGCAGATGTCGGGAGTTTACGACGCTGGCACGGGAAGCAGGAACCGACGTACCGTGCTACGCTAGTAGAAAGGCCAGGCCAGTAGAAGCGAGATCGGATGCGGTCAAGAGTTTTTTGAAAACCAAGATGGCCAGCAGTCAAGTCATCGTGGAAGGCTTCAAGCACATGAAGTCGAAGAGAGCGTGGTAGCACAGGAACCCAGCGTTGACCGTCAGGATGGTAAATGTGGCGGTAGAGAACGCCATTTTCCAGCTTATATTGCAGGAGTTGACGACGAAGTCGTGCGTTAGGTGGACGGGAAGCTCCCGAAAGGCGGTCCATAATACGCCTGCAGTATGGATCGGACAGCTGGAGGGAGCTAAATGTTGGCTCGTCGTCTGAAAACAGTTGGCCTATTGAGGCGAGCGTAGGAACTGAGGTAGAAGTGAGGGCCGAGCTCTCGCCAACGCTGAGCTGGGTAGTAGGAAGCGGGCAGCGAGAAAGAGCGTCGGCGTCTTGATGTTTTCTACCAGACTTGTAAATTATGTCAAAGTCATACTCCTGCAGGCGTAGAATCCACCGACCCAAGCGTCCGGACAAGTTCTTTAGAGTGGAAAGCCAGCATAAGGCGTGGTGGTCCGTAACGATTGTGAAGTGACGGCCGTGCAGGTAGGGACGGAACTTCTGCACCGACCAAACCACAGCCAAACACTCCTGCTCAGTTATCGTGTAGTTCTTCTCGGCTGCGGTGAGCACGCGACTGGCGTATGCAACAACTCTCTCCAGCGAAGAGTTGTCGCGTTGCAGGAGAACGGCTCCTATACCACGGCCGCTAGCGTCTGTATGTAGGATAGTCGGTGCGGCTTCGTCAAAATGGCAGAGTACAGGTTCGGACGTGAGGGCGCCCTTTAACAGGTCGAATGCCGTTTGACATTCTTCAGACCATAGAAAGGTGACGTCGGAAGAAAGTAGCTGGTGTAGTGGAGCAGCTATTGAGGCGAAGTTCTGGATAAACCGACGAAAATAGGAGGCGAGGCCAAGAAAACTCCCGCAACTCCTTCGGTCTTTCGGGGCGCGGAAAGCGAAGGACCACAGCAATCTTGTCAGGGTCCGGCCGAATTCCATCTTTGCTAACGACGTGTCCCAAGACCTTGATAGATTTGCTGGCGAAACAGCATTTCTTGGTGTTCAGTTGGAGACCAGCGCCGGCAAGGCACGTCAAAACTTAATCCAAGCGTTGTAGGTGCTGAGAAAACGTTGACGAAAAGATAACAATGTCGTCCAGGTAGCAGAGGCAAGTTTTCCATTTCAGGCCTCGCAGCACGGTGTCAATCATGCGCTCAAAAGTCGCGGGTGCGTTGCACAGCCCGAAAGGCATCACGTTGAATTCGTATAGCCCGTCGGGGGGTTGCGAACGCTGTTTCCTCTTTATCGTCTTCATGCATGGGAATTTGCCAGTACCCTGAACGCAAGTCGAGGCTCGAAAAGTATTGCGCGCCTTGTAGGGAATCAAGGGCGTCGTCAATGCGTGGCATGGGGTACACGTCCTTGCGAGTGATCTTATTGAGCGCCCGGTAGTCCACGCAAAAACGCACAGAGCCATCCTTTTTGCGGACCAAAACAACAGGGAGACGACCAAGGGCTAGATGAGGGGCGGATTACCTCCCGTTTGAGCATGTCGGCAACGTTTTCTTCTATAACTTTTCTCTCAGCTAGAGATACGCGATAGGGCCGGCGGTGTACAATAGATGTCCCATCTGTCTGAATTCGATGCGCTGTAGTGGTAGTGCGGCCCAACGCAGACGAGCAAACATCGAAAGAACTTGCGTGTTTCTGTAACAATGCAAGCAGCTGCTGCGTCTGTGAAGCTGTTAAGTCGTTGCTGATAGCGCCGGTAAAGGCGGAGGAAGAAGCATGCTCACCGATGGAAGGATCTTTTGATGCGACGGCATGAAGTGGCATGACGAATGCAGGCTCGTGGTCGGCAACGCGGGCCACCGTAGTGCTCTTTGGCAGTAGGATCTTGTCCGATGTAGAATTTACGGCGGTGACGAATGCAGATCCACTGCGAAAACGAACGACACCGGACGGAAGAACTATGCCTTTAAGAGCGCAAAAGAGGTGACGGGGTGACCAATACGTCGCCGTGGTAGATGTCGCTGGACGTAATGGTGACAATTTGCTCTTGTAGTGGTGGCAGTTCGGTGTCTTCCGCAGCGATCAGACGAAGTGGCTTCTGGGTGTCGTCGTCGAGCATGTAGTCGGTGTCAGTGAGGTGGACGACGCGTTGTCCACAACACATAGATGCGGAAGTAGATGACAGAAAATCCCACCCTAAAATTAGTTGGTGAGAACAGCGGGACAGGACAGCAAACTGGATATGATGGCGGATGCCGTCGATAAAAACACGGGCGGTACAAAACGCGGATGGACGGATGGTGTTCCCCTGGGCAGCAAGTAACGTCGGTCCATCGTAAGGCGTCACCACTTTCTTCAGACGTTGGCACAAATCAGCACGTATAACAGAAAACGTTGCACCCGTGTCCACCAAAGCGTCTACATTAACTCCTTCCACTACTACAGAAACCATGTTGCACGGGCCTGATGGAGGAATTTCAGTCCTGATTTGGAATTGCTGCAGTTTTTCCTCCAAAAACTGCATCACTTAGTTTTCCGAATCATTGACGAATGAGGCGGGCCGAAGTGGAGAGGAGGAGCGGCGAAAGGGTGAAAGTGAGCGGCGTCTGGAGGATCGGCTGTTCCGTGGTGCTTCCGATGCTGGCGGAGATGGAGACCGGTGCGAAGGCGACGAATGCGCTGACCTTGATAAGAGGCCCTGGTGAACAAATCCCGTTCACGCATGTCGTAACCACGACGCTCGTCTTGCTGGCGCTTTCGGCAGAAACGAGATATGTGGCCGCGATACCCGCAGTAATAGCAGACAGGGCGCGACGAGCGCCAGGGGTTGCGGAGTAGAAGGGGCGTTCGGAGCACCTGAAGATAGGGCGGTCAGGTGGGCCGATGATGGGTCAGGCGGCATCGAACGGAAGGTGACCGTAGGCGCGGCAGCAATCGGCGCGTATGACGGTAGCGGCAACGTCGCGTTTACGTCGCTGGGGAGGCGCGGCAGCAACTTGAGCGTAGGTTGGTATGGGCCTAGAAGCAGCTGGCTGTACGGGCGCAGGGGCCGGTCAGGGATGTGAGTTCCTGCCTGATGATGTCACGCAAGGCCGCTCCAGAAGACTGTGTAGAACACGGTGAAGGAGGTGTGAAGCCCATCGACTGGAGCTCTTCGCGTATGATATCCCGTATGAGGTCACGGAGATGCCGAGACGTATAAGGGTGTTCGCCAATGTCTGGTTGGTGACGAAACCGAGTCCAGTGCATCGAGGCGCTGACATGTCGTGACGGCGTCAGCGATGGTAGCCGGGTTCTGTGCAGCGAGGGCATTGAAGGCAACAGCTCCTATACCTTTCAAAATGTGGCGTACTTTGTCCGATTCTGGCATCGACGAATTGACACGCCGGCATAGCGCGAGAACATCCTCAATGTACGATGTGTACGACTCGCCGGGATGTTGTTGGCGAGTATCGAGGGTCCTCTTCGCGACTGCGGACCGAATGGCCGGTGTGCCAAAAACATGTCGGAGCTGCTGCTGGAAGGTTGTCCAGTCGGGTAAGTCAATGACGTGGTTGAAATACCATGTCTTCGCGACGCCGGTCAGATAGAAAGGCACGTAGCGCAGTTTGGCGGCCTCGTCCCACCGATTAGCGGCACTCACGCGGTCGTAGTCATCAAGCCAGTCCTCGACGTCTTCTCCACGAAGGCCAGCAACAGCGGGGGCTCACGCTGGTGTCCGGGTATAACAACAGGAGGCGCAGCTTGCGGCGGCATAGTGAAGATGGCATCAGTGCCGGCAGGCTCGTTCTGCGACATGCTGCCGAAAAGTGGGCGCAAGCGGCGGCCTGAACGAAGCTCCAGGGGGTAGAATGGGCTGGGAGAGGACTGAGGACCGAAAATCCCCCCTCCCACCACGTATGACGTCTTGGTTGGAACGACGTTTATTAGACGCAAGGCCTCGGGAGCGAACGGGCAGAGCGCGCACGCACCCGATGATGATGATGGTGACACGGTGACGATGAGGACAGAGACAAACGGATGATGATGATTATGATAATGCACAGGTGATGAAGAAGTACATAACAAATGCCCACAATATATATATATATATATATATATATATATATATATGTATAAACGGCAAAAAGCTCAATTAACAAAGGAAATTTGAACTACCATTAAAACACGGTTTCTGGTAGGCGTTTATTGTGCATGTTTAGCTGTGTATTTGTGAGATGTTTATCCACGAAAGTTATACTGAAACTTGTATCCCGTTCCATTACCAGCTGTAGCCGCTGAGCAAGTCACGCTGCTAATTCTGACGCGAAGGATTTCATTCTCGACCACGATGGGGTCCTTCCGATGGTGATGAAGTGCAAGAATACTCGAGTACTTACGGTATGGAACACATTCACCAACTTTATAGGGTCGAAGTTAATCTTGAGTCTGCTACAACGGCACACCTCACAATCATATCGTGACTGTTACATAGCTCACGTAATTAACCAACGTTGTCCCATTTTATAGGACACTTCGGAGCGTTCAGATGCATTCGATAATGGATAAATGACGAAAATTAAACGTAGTTGCTTTCGAATTCATTTAAATACAGCTAACATATTTGGACGAGTTGGTAAGGTTTGTTAGTGGAACAAACGTAGAGCCATGGTTCCCTTTTCTGGGTAAGTGTTGCGGTGCCTACATCACGTCACGCAATTTGAAAGCACTTGAAAAGATTAGGTGCACCCTTGCTTAAGTCCTTTTGGGTACTTATAGGCGAAACGGTGCTTCCACTCGCTTAAATGGTATGATGAACTATATTCAGGTCCTGAAGGTTGACGCAGGCGGCTTCTACGTCGGGATAGTAAGGTTTTACATTTCTGCCGTATCGTGGGCCTTCTAGACGGCCTATACTTGATCTGAAAGAGCTCCGCTCTGAAGGACTCTTTGCCACCAGTCACTTAGGCTAATTTTGTTTTCGCTCGGAAGTTTTCATTTGTCGTTAATCGTTTAAGCGAATCTCCAGAATACTCCACTTTAAAACATACATTTTTCAACTCACAGAAATGAAAACAATCTACAACATGGCTGCCGAGTATGTTAGACTAAAGGGAGCCCACTTTCATTGCGAGTTTTTATGTATGCAATCATAAGCGAAGTGCGAAGTTTCTTGAGCATTAAGGAATGCCGACCCAAAATCTTGAAGGCGAAGTAACTCAGGACATCGGTACGAACATGTTTTGAAAGTGAACCATCAAAAAACCCACATCATGAATTTGTATTGGTTGTCATCGACGCTCTTTCCTAGCAGTCCTTTTCAAGAAAGAGTGAGCACCAGCTTTATACGTTTCCAAGAGTTGAAAAACTGACATCCTTGCCTCAGCAGTGCATTTTTATGGGGTTCATAATTACTACATATATAGTGGCACCCAAAAAGCCTTCGTTGAAAAGAGCGGTCTACGCAGTGCTCATGTCCACGCGATCTTATGTGCTCACGTAGCCAGCTATGTTTACATGAACACCACTCTGTCCCGCCTCACTCGGCGCCTCTCTGAAACCAAATCAACGAATGCGTGCTATATAAATATATCCACAGAATGATCTATTCCGCGCTCGAACTGACTAGGTTTCCAACTATGATAAGTGGGTCGTTAGGTATTTATTAGGACAGAACAACAAGATGTACTTTTTTGCGTCAGTACTCCTTCAGAGGAAAGGGCCAGACTTTGACTAAAATCCCCACCCTTGTTTGCGATGATTTTACCACTAAAACACATGAAATAAACTGATAGCACAGGAGTAAGAGAGGATTCAGTTTTATCATAATTTATTTAACCTATTCCCTATAACCCTAAGCTCACATATCAGAAGACGTAGGGATGGCGCGCTTATGCAATCGCTTTGTAAGAATTCCCACTTTTGATTGTAGGCAGGTGAAATTTATTTTCTGATAAGCACTAATGTACTATCACGTTTTATATCTGAAACGGACTCTCCGAAAGGGCACAGAAATGGCCATCGAGGCAGTTCGTCAACAAACACGGGTTATTAACCCAAGGTACAGCACAGGGCGACAATCACGGGCTTGCGGGCCGACAGGGAAACTCCGCAAGACCGCGAGAGTGTACGCTTGCCGGCAGGCGCTACTGCTATCACACAAAGGGCAGCAGCCGAGCGCGCGGAAGAAGCCACCTGCTAGAGCAGCGCGTCTACCTCTCGTGCACGCCTGTGAGCACCCAGGAAACATCTATACGCACTTTAGAAAACGGAGACTGTACCTTCCACTGTAGAACAAAAATAAGCGTAGGGGCGGCATAGTGAACTGCAATGGGCGAGCACAGGTGGCGCTGTTCAAATAGAAACAGTTATCATCATCATCATCACATCGCCACTTAGGTAAAATGGCGTCTAGAGTGTGCTTCTGCGGCTGCTACGGTTTTAGGGGTTCTTCCGTCGCTCGGCTGAAAATGCGACGTGCAAAAAACCCTAAGCGCGAATTCATCGTGTGAGCGTCGCTACAGTGCTGTGCGTAGTTCCTGTGGGAGAATCGCCAGGATGCCAAAGAGTGTCTCAACTGGCGAAGAGACACGCAGCAGTATGTAAGGTGGCATCAGTTTATTGATCGAGATCGAATTAACAACATGTGGAGGGAAACATAAATTCGTCTCAAACAATAGTTGAAAACACCAGGATAAGTTGCAAAAAAGTGCATACAAGCTATAAGACCAATGTATTGAGCCATAATTTGCCTGCGCTGTTTGGTTGAGTCAGCTTGCTGACGAAAATAGCGTTACAGTCGTTCAAATCGCAAGTTTTTGTTGCCTGTTGTCAGATTTGAGCTAGACCATTTACTACAACAAAACGGCAAGTTGGGCCAGTTGGTTGGGATTTATTTTTTCACTTGGTTGCAGCGCAACATACACGAGGATGGGGAACGAATACGGCGCTGACTCACAACTGTTGTGAGTCAGCGCCAGTTGTTCGTTCCCTTCTTTGCTCCCTCGTGTATGTTGCGCTGCAACCTAATGGAAACATTTACTGCAATATGGTTTGACGCTCTATCTGCGACTGATTCGATCTGTCCTGTGGCAACAGTGTAAAGCCAAGAGAACATCTCATCCGCAGTTTCTTCGGGCTTATCTGGAGGAACATATCCTGATTGAATGTCCTGATCGCGACTAGCTTCACTGCACGAATTGCGGAAGGGAGCCAATTGGGATCGATAAATTAGATTCCGTTTGAGGGATCGAGCGCGATCGAAAATTACATCACTTGTTGCATTCCAACTGCGTAGCAAGCTGCCTTAAAATGCTCATTGATGAGTTACTCAAGAGAGCACACCGTAGCTGTCAACAGACGGCAGTCAAGAGGGCCGAGACGAATGACAGCATGGGGGCCCACTTGACAGAGCCATATGTGTCTGATCAGGAATTCATTTCACAGATGTTGGTCGCGATCTTGTATGCACTTGTGAATTTTTTTCCAATTAATATGTTACGAAATACAAATAGCACAGTTGAGCAGGGGCGCATACTGCCAATGTGCTATAAGATACATGCGCATATGAAAACGAATGATTGGGACAAACAAAAAACATCTAGCCAGTTGCATCATGTAATAATAATTGTTTTTCACAAACTACGAGTGACGCCCAAGCATATTCATGTTCTCTTTGCTAGCTACAAATACGCTGATGAGTTTGTCATATGTTCGTGTTGTGTGGCCCTTAAGCTTGCTTGAAATTCACTCACTGACAATAAACAACTGCTGTTGCACCTGATTAGTGTAGATTGTGCTCATAATCATCATGTACACAGCACAACAAAAACGACACATACTATACAACAAAGACTACTATGCAAAGTTCTGTACATCAGAAATATAAAAAATTGACGGACACTTTGTACATTCCAAAGTGTGTTCGGCGAAAGCGTGTGGCCATTCCACTGATTATGCCATGTCTTTTTTCTTTTACACTCTCAGTGGCATAAGACACAAACCTAATGGGTGCGTGTTTTCTTCTTTAATTTTTTACCGCGAATCGCAGCGAGACGCGAGACTCATCTTCCCTCCGTTCGCATGCGTTAGTATTTTCTCGCGCTTTGCGCAACGTGCAAACGCCATCCGCGTTCCAGCTCTTAAGTTGACGGACCCGTTGTAAATTGGAAAGTGTATTCCGTGAACGCCTGGGTCCATTGAGACGGCGTCGGTCAAAATGATTGCAAACTCTGGTCACAGCGACGCTACGCAAGCAAAGCGCGAGCGCTATAGAGTCCGACGCGACCGGCGTCCGTCTGCGCATCCCGGCGGCCACCTGGCTCAGTGCCAGAGCTCGGATGGACGGACGGACGGACATGGACGGATGAACGGACGGACGGACGGACGGACGGACGGACGGACGGACGGACGGACGGACGAACAGACAGACAGACAGACAGACAGACAGACGGACGGACGGACGCCGGACGAAGGTCGGACGGACACCGGACGGACGTGAGCATGATACATTAAAGACTTTCGCCTTAAAGATTACACCATCCACCGCTAAAGGGAACCATGTGTAGATGCAAAGCAGCGGGCGCTAACGCTTACACTGGCGGTGGCGTTGACGCTGGCGCTCATCGCAGCGTTGCACAGGAGAGAAACCTGGGGGCGTAAAGCACGCAGTGATGGACGGTTGTTTCCTACTGGAACATCCCAATCGCTGCTGGGCAATGAGAGACAGAAGACTCGGACTGGACACAGAGACCCGCAGTTCGCTTTTAGTTAACGCGCACGCTGCGAATTTTTCATGGTTCGGCAACGCACAGGAGAAATCTCCAACCGGCACCACCTTGCAGGTGAAGATCCATTGCCATATATACGGGGTGGCCAGTGAACGGTTGTGCAGCGCGAGCAGTCGGTTTTTTCAACCAAGAACCTCGCTAGCAGACGCTGCCTGCGTCGGCGTTGCGTGGCGAGAGAGGGGGAGCGTAGGCGAGGAGAGAGGGGGAGGGGGACGCGCATGCGCATTGGGGGTGGGTTGCCGCGGGGGGGGATGCCTAGAGGAGAGATGGGGGAGGGGACGCGCAAGCGCAGTGAGGGTGTAGACGCCGCGGGGAGGGATGCCTATAGGAGAGAGAGGGGGAAGCGTAGGAGAGGGAGGGGCAGGGGACGCGCATGCGCAATGGGGGTGTTAGCGCCGCGGGAGGGATGCCTAGAGGAGAGAGGGGGGAGGGGACGCGCATGCGCAATGGGTGTGTAAACGCCGCGGGCGGAAGGGATACCTAGAGGAAAGAGAGGGGGAAGCACAGCAGAGGAGGTGCGTGGGGAGTATTTGCGCATGTGCAGTAAGGGTGGTGAGGACGCACACCACCAGCACTACCGCCGGACGGACGGACGGACGGACGGACGCCGGACGGACACCGGACGGATGGACACTGGACGGATGGACACCGGACGGACGGACACCGGACGGACGTGAGCATGAGACATTAAAGGCTTTCGCCTTAAAATTTATCACGTTCCATGGATCTTTGGCGTTAGAAGCCGCAACACTTTTTTTCACTGTGTCGTTGAATGTTTTGCAAGCGTATAATGTATTATTTAGATCTAGCAGGTCTTCGATTGGCAAGAGTGGAGAGTTCAAGCTAGATGGAAAATTATATTTTGCAAGGTAGAAAATTTGCGCACAGTGTATGCCGTAAATGCTGAAAAACATTTCTTATATACTTGGTACAGTAGATCTCTCAATGAGCAGTGCTTGACAGACATTGCAATGTGTTTTACGACTTATCATCGCTACACTGACCATGGTTGGGGCTACTTAACTGTACACGACGCAATGAAGTGAGCCTTAATTGCAACATTTGATCAAAAAAAATGCAGAAGTTCAGGAAAAGATCGAAGCTTGCAGAAAGGAGGAATTCTTAAACCCTGCGTTCCCGAATTTTTCACTTGATCACACCTGGTGAAGTGCAGGTGAGTAGCAGTTTACTCTGCACAACTGAATAGTACATAAATGCACTGACAGCAACATCTCAGAAGACACACGGTGCAACACCACAGCAAAGAGTACAAATAACACCCACCCTTGTGAACGAAAAAAGTGGCGTTTAAGAGCTCGTTTTTCTTTGTTAGGCCCAACCTAATGTGAACTAACAGACAATCAAGCCAAGAAAAGTATAGGGGACTTTATTTGTTGCAATTACGACTCAAATGTGAAGAAATTAAAGCGGACGAAAAGATAACTTGCGGTGGGCAGGGACATGACCTGTAAAGTTCGAAAAACACGCCCAATGCTCTACTAGTTGCACTATGGCAGTGGTTGTCCTCCCATCCACTTTATTGGGTATATCTGTGCATCCAAACTTCGGAGTGTTAGCACCACTCGCAACCATGACGGCAAGTGTGAAACACTTTTTACAGCGAAAGCTGTTATGAGATCACAACAAGGGTCGTTTCTGCGCCGTAGTTGTCCGCCGCCGCCGCCGCCGCCGGTGTCCGTAACCAATATCGCACGAAATAAGAAAAAAACTGAATAAATAAAAAAACACCTGTGACACAATGGGAATCGAACCCGGGTCCTCTGCGTGGTAGCCCAGCACTCTACCACTGAGCTACGCCACTGCTTGAAACTGCGGTGCAAACTGACCCTAGGCAGGCTTCATATCTGGTAAGGAATCGCGTTAACGTGTGTTGTAAAGCGTTTTAGAGCAGTAAAGTAAGAAGCAGGCGTCACACAATGCGAATTGTGTAACGAGTGGGTCGTTCAACGCTCGAACCCATTACAAAAGCCTGTGGCATAATTCTTCATTGTCGTCAGCCACAGCGTCATCAAAGTGCACATATTTCGTTACAAGAGTGTAGCGGGCACCGCGCTTTTCTGAAGAATGACGAATAATGGCATAGTAGACGCTTCCCCACAACACAAAAATTATGATGATTTATAGCGTAATGGGCACCATGCAAGTGGGCTTGTAGTAGTTGCCCCAAGAGTGTTTAAAAAGGCTAAAGGCCGCTCTCCTAGCTTTCGCTGTGGCTGTGCTGCGCCTTCTGCGCAGGCCTGGCGGTTTTTTATTTTTGCCTGCGGGCTTCATGTAGCACGTGATCTTTTTTCGCGCTAGATGCTGACCAATGATCTGCATACTACCTAAAGGCATCAAGTCTGCCAGGGTGGCTGCTTCGGCTGTATGGTACTGTATTCTAACGGAAAACCCTTTTTTGGGCTCAGAACGTTTGTGAAAAAAAGTCGTATAGATAGGACAGAGTTATTTGTCATGTCTGACTATTTTTTCTCGACGCTTTGCACACAAAAAAGGGATTTCCTTTCAGAAAGTCTGCCAGAATGAGACCCTCGATATAAGTGAATGAAAAGAGTGGAAGTTCAGGGCCCCTTCATTTGTGAGACACAACCCGAACCGACAAGTTTGTTCATCCACTTTCATTTCTTCACATTTACACACGAATTAATTCAGATAAGGCCCCGTATATTTTCCTTGGCTTGATTGTCTGTTCCCATTAAAGCACCCACGTGGCAAATTCAGCAAGCATTAATGTGGCAAACTCACTCCCCAAGTGCTATTATGGAAATTTTACCTTACATTCAGGGAGTGGACTCTACTCTGCACTGGCAAACGATTTCTCACTTACAGGGTGCTTAACTTTAGATGAGCCACACTTGCTACAATGAAAGACTTAATTCTAGGGGTGTGCGAATATTCGAGTTTCGAATTCGGACGGAGTGACAGCTAATCGAATAAGTCGATACGACTTTCGAATAATTCAACAGGACGAGAGAGAGAGAATTTATTTGCAGAAATGCAGAGAGGTCGGCCTGAGCTACAGTTTGCCCTGGCTGCTACTCTACACTGGGGAGGGGGGGGACAGGGGGATCGAAAGAGTGATGAATGACGATGGTAAGACAG
>JALIZH010000835.1:0-17160 GCA_030522465.1 Rhipicephalus appendiculatus | reverse complement strand
CAACCGTTCACTGGCCATCCCGTATATAGTGGCAATGGATCTTGACCTCCAATGTGGTGCCGGTGGGGAAATTTCTCCTGTGCGTTGTTGAACAATAAAAATTCGCAGCGTGCGCGTTAACTAAAAGCGGAGTGCGGGTCTCTGTGTCCAGTCGGAGGTCTTCTGTCTCTCATTTGCCCATTAGCAGCGATTGGCATGTTTCAGTTGGAAACACTGCTCCATCACTGCCTGCTTTGCGCCTCCCAGTTTTTCTCTCCTGCGCAACGCTGCGATGAGCGCCAGCGTCAACGCCGCCGCCAGTGTAAGCGTTAGCGCCCCGCTGCTTCACATCTACACATGGTTCCCTTTAGCGGGAGATGGTGTAATTTTTTGTAACCTAAGTGACGCGGGCATCAACCACCCCACCCATATCTTCAATGAGCACTGGTGCGAAGGCACGCTTCCTCAAACGTGACGACACGCCGACATTGCACTTATCCCCAAACCGGGCAAACCTACAAAGGCGAAAATGTACGGCCCATCTCTTTAACGTCCTGTATAGGTTAGCTGATGGAGCAAGTACTCTTGCGGCGCCTGCAACCCTTCCACGAAAAATAATCCTTCTTTTGTCACACAACATTCGACTATCGAGCTCATCTGTCTGCCCAAAATGTCGTTTTAAAATTACAAAGGAAGACCTCGGACCTCTGTCGCGAGCCCAAACTTAAGCTCTCGTTGCCTTAGATGTATCTTCTGAATACCACAGCGTTAGGCACATACGAAATTCATAACATACTATATACGTGACAGGAGAAATACATTACTCACCTCAGCTCGAGAGAACACAACTTATGTAGCTCGAGAGAACTACTTATGTAGTTCCAGGGTGTGCTACAGCAAGGCGTAGTAGGCAGAACACAAGCTAAACACGCACAATTGACGCAATACAAAAACTTCATACAGGGTGAAAGCGCAGACTGTCACCCAGCGCGAGCATCCTTTTCCTTGGCAGATTGCGCTTCTCTCGCGGTAATGTTAACGCAGGATGGGCTTACTGCCTCGATTCGGCAATGAAGAACGTATATATTACCAGTAAGCAGCAGTCAGCACATTTTATTCTCCGACAGTCGCCTCAAACCACTCACAATAAGCGCCGCTGCGTGCATTTGTGTACGCACCGCCGACCCGCTATCCTCACTACCACGGCGACGGTACTGCCACCTCTAGTCCGATCTCAGGGAGAATACTACACAGCGATTTATAATCAGAAGTACGTCACTGCACTGTGGAACCCGCAAGGCTAGTTAAGTTAGCCAATAGCAAAAGCGAAAGCCCCTCAAGACGTGTTCATCCGTGTCGCGTCGTCTGCTCGTCTCTTTGACGTCGGCTGGCCTACCTTGTCGATACTTGCTCCCTGCAGTTAATATAACACGCAAAAAGCTCTTCGGGAAGGCCACCTCACCATTTCATTTGTGTTCAAACACCCACTTCTACAGGGTGCGTTCGCAGGCGTTTGTGAGGAATGCGGTTCTTTTTATAGCCGCGTCCAGATTGGCGCTTTCACCGGTTTCTTTTTTGAGAGCACCGCACACCTTTAGAGCTACTAAACTTCCTTCTTTCGGAAAATACTATATGTATGACCTAAAACGCTCCGCAGAATCAGTCGACGAACTTTCCACGGCCATCACGTACCATTTTTTAGTGGAACGGCAAATTATTGACACAGAAAACAATCTAGACATTCAGGGTGTTTCGCATCGTCAACGCATCACTGGCGCTAATGTTGTGGTCATCTGTTCAGTTACCATCAAACCACTTTTACAGCTCGGCACCACCTTGGTAGTCCTAGCAGCATCAAAACAAAGAAGTGGCCAATATAATAGCGAAAAAAAAGATACGTGATGCTTTGCCCTCAGCGTTAGACGAGACTAAGGTTTGCCAGATCATACCACTTATTTTTTGCTCTCCGGGCACAGAGCGAGTAGGAAGCACGAATTCGGATAGAAGCGGATGGTGTGGGCTCTGTGGGGGCTGCCATGTTGCGTACATCATCGCGGTTAGTGTGGGTATTACGGTTACCCGCACGTAATATTTTAGAAAATGAGAAGTGCATTCGTGAAGGGCCTAACGTAACATGTATCGCTGTAACGCGTCATGCAAGCAGCACACTGAAAACCCTTGTACCTTGATGATAATGAAACAATTACGCCCGTAACTATATTATGTGCTGCGGAAGAATACTGCCTGCGTAGTCCTCGTAGTTTTGGTAGTTCTGCAAGGTAGTTGTGAGATGGAGTATAGGAAGACGAGAGGCCGAGTTCATAGAATGAGCCGTGAACGCGGGAAGGCGTTCCGCTTCGCGCTGGCATGTCTCTGACTGGAGCAAAAGGCTCTGTTGCAGTGAAACTGCCGAAGCGCTTCCGGTCGGCGCTTGTTAGTGTCATGGTGCACTACATCACTTCACCGATCCCTGACAGCGACGCCGTCCTCCGCCCAAAAATATCACTCTGAAAGCGTGAATGTGCGAGACATGTGACGCGTTTGTGAATCCTGATCGTATGTAGCGCAGTGGGCACAGGGCGCAGAACCTATCGTCGCGTACCTACAGTTCGTGGGTTCCACTAACTGGTCATCGAAATCAACGAAACTTTTTCTGGTGATTTTTATTTGTCAACCATTCGTGTGCAGTTAACCGACGTCGCATATGTTACGGAAATGGTGCCAGTGAAATCTAGATGGACCCAGGCATAAAAAAACTTTGGTGTTAAAAAGTTTTCACTGCTGGCGATATACATATTCGGCGTATGCGAAATTTTTACTCTCGCTAAGCACTTAAAGTTAAAAGGTATACACATGTGCAACAGTTAGCGCAGTTCTGTCCGTTTGAAGTAAATGCTGGACAGCGAAGAATTTTTTTAGGAAAGCCTAGAAGCGTGATTCTTCAGCAACTTTTTTTTGTGAATGGGACCTGGTAATTCAGATGGTGTCCACCCACGAGAAAGGATGTCTGTCCCAAGAACGTTTGTCAGCCAGGAGAAATGGCTGACAGACATCCTTGATGTGACAAAGAACACATCACAAGTGGTCTTATAAACAAATGGACAAGGATGAGACCACCATTATGAAATGGAAGAAATAGGTTGTCTCTGTTTATGGCTTCCCACAGTGCGCACCAAATAATACAGCCAAATATCATTTGAAATGCCTGAATGAATATACCACAGTGCTTTTATTTTTCCTTTCAAGGTAACTGTTCAAATTTATTCGGAAGAAGACCTCATACAACCGTCCTAAATAGCGTGGAATTGCTATAAGGCGTGTTTTTTTTTTCTTTTTGCGTGAGCTAAGCTACAACCGCACCAGGCAGTACACCATGTCACTTGCATGCTGACTGGGTGGTGTAAAGCTGCAGGCACATAAAAGAAGCTAAGCCATATTTCATTATGATGAATCTCAGCCATATTATCAACAAAGTATGCGACTACGTACGTGTAGATATTGCCTAGAGACGCGTACTGGGTAAATCGCTACATGACAGAACGATTACGAAGTATAGCGTAGTTGCTGCCTGTCAACTGAACTTACACTGCGTGCTCCAACAGTTTACAACAGGCGATATGGCCGCTCCTTCAGCTTATGGTGTAACTGTGCTGCATTTTCTACGCAGGCCTGGTGTTTTATTCCGTATAACTGACTCTCTCTCGTCTATTTGTTATTAGCCCCGACCATGCACCCCCTTCAATTTCTTGATTATGTGTGGGTCAAAAGAGTTGAACTTTGGGCGAGTCATCGTTTTCAGGCTACTCTTCCTTAATAGTAGGACGAAACGGGACAACAGAAAGAAATACGAACATTCCACCCGTGTTTGTCTTAGTTTCCGTTGTCTCATTTCGTTTCGCTGTCTACGAAGAATTCGATCTGGGTCCACTTATTGGCGCATAGTTCGCCGAAACAGCAACCAGACAATTTTGTAATAGCTGAGACACCCATGATTTGTGATGCTATCAAAAAAAGCGATAAATTAGAGGTACACAGACACCAATTAGATATTTCGGTGGAGTTACATTGAACGAGTCAAAAGAAAAAAAAAATGTTACTTACTGCTGCAGCTCCTCATGCATTTCCTACAGCCCTCGTGGTTATTTCTGTTACCACCACATCCTCCCCAAATAAAAGGAAAGCAGCTGTCCCATCTAGGTGAATAATGCCATCTTTTGATGCTTTGTGTACATTGTCCCTTTTGAACGAAGCCAGTGCACTCCTCCTTCATTTCTTTATTTGCTAGAAGAGAAGTGACAAAATCATCATATTAGGCCCCATAAAAATAGCCGATGCCCGCCCTTGTGGTACAGTTGTTTTGGTGCTCGATTGCTCACTCGAAAGTCGCGGGTCCGATTCCGGCCCTAGCGGTCACATTTCGGTGGAGTCGAAATGCTAGAAGCCTGTATACTGTGTGATGCCAACATATGTTTAATAACACAACGTCGCTGAAATTTGCGAGCTTTACCGCACTGCGTGCTTCATAACGGTTCCGTTGTGCTGGGACCCTAATTCCCAGAAACTGTAAATATTAAAGCTAGCCCGATGTAAAACCTTAACACGGCAAGTCTGGTAGCTTAGCTTCCAGAGTGAATGTTCGAATTATCGCACTAAATAAAAATTAATGTATCATGTGTACTGTAATAAAAACAAAAAAAGCTTAATTTTAGGGGTTCATTGATGTTTCAAGAGAAATTATGGCGGAGTGGGCTCGATGAGACAGCCACTTGTAATAACAATAATGGCAATGGATTATGAATGACGTCTAGAAGTACAGGGCCAATTTTTTTTTCATGTTTTCTGGAAATATTAATAAGAAGATTTGTGTCAAAACTACTTCTCTTGAAGAAACGCCTGTGTCCATTGGGACGGGGTCGGTCAAAATGGAACGCGATGCACGCGTCTCCCTTCTTGTATGATTGGACACGCTGGGCACAGCGACGCTAAGCAAGCCAAGTGCCAGCGCTGTAGAGTCCAACGCACGGCGCGAACAACGTGACCGGAGTTCGTTAGCGCGCTCCGGCAGCCATCTGGCACCGTGCCAGGGCACGGATGGAGGGACGGACGGACGTGAGCATGAAACATTAAAGGCTTTCGTCTTAAAATTGTAGTACGAGTGAGGGACTCATGACAACGAACCGATATACATTCTGAAAGAATACATTTCGTAGAAGTGACTTAGAAGGAAGGAAAGAAGAGGAGGGAAAGGAAAGGCAGGGATGTTAACCAGTCTAGTAGGAGCGGTATGCTAACCTACACTGGGGAAAGGGGTGGGGTAGTTCGCACCTACTTATGTCCCCTTAATGGCCTACTGAGGTTACTTAGGTCTGCAACTGTGAATATTTTATCTGCGTCAGAACATTATGCCAGGAAAAATTGCGCGGCAATCACTACAAGGAATTCTTTCAAATCTCACGGGGTCCCTTATGTATTCCATCCAAACGACTCCAAGGCGCAAGCCGTCGTCTTTTGCGTCTAAGTCGATCTGTTGATCATGCCCGCCGACCTCTAAAATCCTTCAGCACCCAGCGTGGTTTTGCTCTGCCACCTGGATCGCATACCCGTATACCACGGGCCGCGGTATGCGGGTTTGCGCCACAGATGCTTGACAGTTTATGTCTATTCAGGAATGGCAAGAACAGTTCTTGCTAGTTTAAATTACAGAGTGTCAAGAAAAACTGAGATCTGTAGCATTGACCCGACGTAAGCAAATAATAAGTATCAGGACCCCATCAGGAATCGAACCCAATCACTCTGAGTGGCAATCAAGTATTCCGCCACGGAACCACGACAGTTCTCGAAAATGTTTTGGAAAAAGACCTTATGTGGGTGTATTGCAGCTGAAACGTCAATTGTGGTCGCAGTGCTAGCTATCTAATCTTTTAAACATTACATATGTACTCCTATGATACAGGCGTCACGCCGGGTTAACGTCAATTGTAGACTTAACAGTAGAGCTGTGCGCCGCCGCGCCGCGCCGCCTCCGCTGCCTGTTTTTGCTCACGCCGATCGCGCCGCCGCCGAAATTTTCAGAGTGACCACGCCGCCGCCGCCGCCGCGGAATATCTTCGGCGCGCCGCCGGTAGCCTTTCGTTTTAACCCGAACGGAAAACCGGGGCATAAAATACGTTACATCACTTGGCAAACTTTGCTCGATGTGTCGGTGTAATGGACTCTCCATTTAGCCGCCGCTGATTGGAGGAAGCTCGGCCAGCAGCGTGCCCCCCTCTTTCCGATTCTTCCTCTTCAACGTCAATATTACGTCATGAAGTTTTCACAACTCTTGACTCAAATTAGAGGAACGGAATGTGCTTCAACCATAGAGGGAAAATATAGTCGAGAGCACGCCTAGCATCCATAAGTTAACCTCCTCCGAAGCCACTACCACTTCGGGCTCGTGTCACAATTCCCATCATGCTCTTTTTTGTTTTCCTTTTTCTTGGTGAGCTCATGTGTAAATAAAAAGAAAATTCACGAGCGAACGGCTCACGTGCACAGACCAACCTCCTCCGACGCCCCTCCCCCTCGTGCTCCAAGCTCTGGTGAAAGTTTCCAGCATGCTCCTGTTTCATTTTTTATGGCTGGGGAGTTATTCTCGATGTGTCACCCTAGTGAACTGTCCATTTTGGCCGCAGCTCATTGGCTGGAGTTCAGTGACCAGTGCGCTCCCTGTTTCCGGATCATCTTCCGGAACGTCATTTTGATGCCACAAAGCTTTCACAACTCTCGACACTATGAGAGGGACGAAATGCGCTTAAACGCAACGAATTTCGTCCACTTTCTTCTTACGCTGGGAATGTGCTGACAGGTATGTATATATATATATATATATATATATATATGTGTGTGTGTGTGTGTGTGTGTGTGTGTGTATATACCAGGGGCGCCGTAGTAGGGGGCTTCGGAAATTTTGACCATCTGGTGTTCTTTAACGTGCACTGACATCGCGCAGTTCACGGGCCCCTGCCATTTCGCCTCCATCGAATTGCGACTGCCGCGGCCGGGATCGAAGCGGCGACCTTCTCGTGAGCAGTCGTCGAGCACCCTAACCGCTACACCACCGTGGTGGACGCATCGACGTGGTCGAGAGCAAACATCACGGCCAACCGCTTTTTCGAGTAACTGAATGCGCTCTGCCGAAATGGACTGTGAACATCTTCTTCAGATGGTCACATCGAGAGTACCTTTCCGGAAGTTGTTGTATATATATTTCTTTCCTCCAGAAGTCTCAAGAGTATTGCCTGACCTCAACGCTGCGGCGTCCTACAGCCTTAAAAGGAGACGATCCAACTCACTGGATAGCATATTCGTGGAGTCTCGGGGCTACTACATTGTACATAGATAAATCAAATAGATAAGTAATATATATCGATGGTTTAATGCGCTTTTTTTCCTTACATTTTTACTTGAGTAAGTCGATAAATAAATAAAGAAGTAAAGGCAATGAAACACTTACAATAACCGATAGCTGAGCTAATTGGTAGGTATTCATGTTAAAAAGACACGGCGTGAAAACACGAGTTTTAGTCAAGAGAGTGACCAGTTATCTCTCACGTTGACCATCACGCGCAACTGACTGATCGGTATCGCCTCTTGCCCGGGAATGCGCACATACGTGTTTTAAGTGCGGAGCAGTTTAAGGGCCTGGGCTGTTGTATGGAGTCATCGCATGCTGTCGTCGTATGCTGTCGTAGCTTGACGTAACGCAGGAAAAACCACAAATAGTATAGCCATCTGACGTATATTGAGCGCCCGCTCGCGCCAAGGAGAAGTCTTCTTCCTCTAGTTCTTCGAGCACATTGATGATGATGTTAAGTGCGGAGCAGTTTAGGGGCCCGGGTTGCCGTATGCTGTCGTATGCTGTCGTCGCTTGGCATAACGCAGGCAAAGCCAGGTATAGAAATAGAAGAAAAGGAATCAAGCAAAAAAATAGAAAGAGAGAAAAATAAAGGAAAAAATAGGAAGAATAGAAAGAGCAAGAAAGAGAAATAAATAAATAAAGGAAGAGGAAGAGATCGGTAATCATTGAGAAAAAAAAAGTCACAGTTTCATCGCAAGGGTGAAGCAATGAATGCGATAGCAACAAATTGTAATGTTATACGAAGAGAGGCTGGCAGCTAACTCTTTTGAATCCGATCTCACGCAACTCTAGAAAACGCTGGTTTAAGAGCATACGGCCGCTCCAGGGACACTCTGCTCACCACATTCTCTTCGCGTTGAGAGCGCAGCACGTAGAAGGGTACACCGGCCGCCCGCTGTCGGCCGCTGAGAAGGGGAGATAACGCGCGCGCCCGCGATGACCGCGCTCGTAAAATCGAAGGTCGCTCGAGGGACTCCCCCCCCCCACCTCGCGTCTTTTCACGCTCACGAACGACGGGCGGGGCCGGTTATATAGATACATATACATACACGGGAAATGACGGCGGCGGCCAACGGTGGCGGCGACGCTGACGGCGAAAACCAGCCGAGAGTGTCCATATAATTGCTATCGCAATAAAAAAAAGGAACAGAGAAAAAGAAAGAAAGAGAAGAGGAAAGAAATGAAAAAAAATTACACCATCTCCCGCTAAAGGGAACCATGTGTAGATGTGAAGCAGCGGGCGCTAACGCTTACACTGGCGGCGGCGTTGACGCTGGCGCTCATCGCAGCGTTGCGCAGGAGAGAAAACTGGGGAGGCGCAAAGCAGGCAGTGATGGAGCAGTGTTTCCTACTGAAACATGCCAATCGCTGCTAATGGGCAATGAGAGACAGAAGACTCCGACTGGACACAGAGACCCGCACTCCGCTTTTAGTTAACGCGCACGCTGCGAATTTTCATTGTTCAACAACGCACAGGAGAAATCTCCCACCGGCACCACCTTGGAGGTCAAGATCCATTGCCATATATACGGGATGGCCAGTGAACGGTTGTGCAGCGCGAGCAGTCGGTTTTTTCAACCAAGAAACTCGCTAGCAGACGCTGCCTGCGTCGGTGTCGCGAGGCGAGAGAGGGGGAGCGTAGGAGAGGAGAGAGAGGGGGTGACACGCATGCGCAGTGGCAGTGTGAACGCCGTGGGCAGGGATGCGTAGAGGAGAGAGGGGGGGGGAGCGTAGGAAAGGAGAGGGGGGGGGACGCGCATGCGCAGGGGGAGTTAGACGCCGCGGGCAGCGATGGAGAGAGGGGGGGGAGTGTAAGAGGGGAGAGAGGAAGGGAGGCGCATGCGCAGTGAGGGTGTGGTTGCAGCGGGGAGGGATGCCTAGAGGAGAGAGGGGGAGAGGAGGTTTTTTATTTTTATTTTTTTTAACTGTTTGCGCATGCGCAGTAAGGGTGGGCACGCGGCACACCACCACCACCACCACCACCGGATTAAGCTTCGCCATAAGATGCTTCACATCTAAAAAACCGAAGAGAAACAAAGGCTGCCCAACTACACGCTTCCTTCAGGTTTGGCACCACTGGTGCAAAGGTGTTAATTTTTTTTTGTCTATCCTTATTTTCCGCCGCTGTACGATTTTTCAGGTGGCGGCGTTTGCGGTGTCTGGACTACTTTCTTGCGTCCGTGTTTGCACACCCTGTCTGTATAACGGCCCCAGTACAGCCTCTGAAAATACAATATCGAGCGCGGTATCCTCCCTTGGCATTACGCCAGAACGGTGATTCACGTGACATGATTAGAGCAAATACTTTCTATTGGTCCATATACGAGAAATATCAGTTGTGAATTGTCTCCTACCCTGCTTTGCCATGCATTTTCCCACTCGTTCTTCTTCACCTCGCGTGATTACCGTGCGCGATGAACTTATTTTGCACTGTTTTGCGAGTTTCCGATTACGCAAGGCGAAATAACAGAGTGCAGCCAACAAGCTCGAAATTCTGATGGGTTCAATGCGTAGTGCTCCAGTTATACACGTGCTTTATGAAGAAATAAGTGTCGAGGAGATATGGAATAGAACGAATGGAAGAGGAACCAAATTATTTGATTCTTCCAACGCACGGACTCTTTACAGTGAAGACGATGCAGCTCTCCAAAAAAAATGCCCCCACCTCCCCGAAGGGAATCGTGAGGAAATGCGAATGCATTTCGCGCGCGCTTCACTCCATTTATATATTGTGGTTGTGGTTCGAAGAAGGAAAAGGCGCCTAATTTCTGCAGCCCGGTCGGGAGCACGGCGCAGCGCCTGTTTTTTTTTTTGCTTTTTGTTCTGTTTTTTCTTCTTTTTTTATTTATTTTTTTCACCTTTTTGTTCTTTTTTCCTTTTTTTTTTTAATTTTTTTAAATTTTTTTTTCATATATGGCTCCGCCGAGCTCCCGCGATGCGAGCGCCCTCACGCACATGAAATGCATTCGCATTTAAAACTGGAGATGCGTAAAGCACGCAGCGATGGAGCGGTGTTTCCTACTGGAACATGCCAATCGCTGCTAATGGGCTATGAGAGACAGAAGACTCCGACTGGACACAGAGACCCGCAGTCGGCTTTTAGTTAACGCGCACGCTGCGAATTTTTATTGTTCAACAACGCACAGGAGAAATCTCCCACCGGCACCACCTTGGAGGTCAAGATCCATTGCCATATATACGGGATGGACAGTGAACGGTTGTGCAGCGCGAGCAGTCGGTTTTTTCAACCAAGAAACTCGCTAGCAGACGCTGCCTGCGTCGGCGTCACGAGGCGAGAGAGGGGGTAACGTAGGAGAGGAGAGAGAGGGGGGGGACGCGCATGCGCAGTGGGGGGTGTGGACGCTGTGGGCAGGGATGCCCTAGAAGAGGGAGGGGGAGCGTATTAAAGGAGAGAGGGGGGACGCGCATGCGCAGTGGGAGTGCGGGGAGGGATGCCTAGAGGAGAGAGAGGGGGGGGGAGCGTAGGAGGGGAGAGAGGAGGGGAGGCGCATGCGCAGTGGGGGGGTGCGGTTGCCGCGGGGAGGGGATGCCTAGAGGAGAGAGGGAGAGAGGAGGCTTTTTTATTTATATTTTTTAAAGGGCTTGCGCATGCGCAGTATGGGTGGTCACGCCGCCCACCACCACCACCGGATTAAGCTTCGCCATAACATGCTTCACATCTAACACCTGCCGGCGCTTACCTCCTCAACCTATCCTCCTCCTCCTCCTCCGCGGACAACGCTGGACAACGCTGGACAACGCCGGACAACGCCGGACAACGCCGGATGCCTGACATAGCCCGACTATGAAATGCATTCGCATTTAAAAATAGGCCAACCCGCTTCCACTGTTACTGTATACTTTTTGATTGCAATAACAATTATATGGACACCCTGTTCAGGTTTTCATTGTCGCTGTCATGTTCCTTATGAAGCCCAAATCGGCAACTTTTGTTCGCGCGTTGCATGCTGTACCCGCTAGCAAAAGCTCGCGAGTGCTAGCGCGGAACACGGCTGGAGCATAGATGAAACAAGCTGCCCATCTCCATCGTACGTAGGGCGCATGCGATTACTACATCACACCGCGTGCGAAGCCTGTCATCGGTTGCTCCTCAACAAGAAAGGAAGCCTTGTCCGTCTTTCGCTGGGCGAAGGAGCATGATGAGATGTCGGGGGGCTGCGTGGCTCGATATCCGCACCTGTGAACTTGGACTATAAGGGCGCGGTCGCGAGCGCTGGCACGCGCGCTATCTCGGCAGGCATCAGCAAACGTGTCTCGTATACCCTTCTACGCGCTATCATCTCACCGCGTCGTGCTGTGATCACTGATACGACAAACTGCATGAGAACAGCTTCTTCCCCGGGAGCGGCCGTATTCCCATCCACCAGTGTTTTGCAGTTTCGCGAGATCGGATGAAAAAGAGTTAGCTGCTAGCATTAGTTTGTTATAACATTACGACATGTTGCTGTCGCATTTACTGCTTCGCCCTTTCAGGGAAACAGTTTTTTTTTTCAAAATTCAAGAGACAAACTTCCGTCCCGAAAAACTCTTGAATCATGAATCTACCCCCCCCCCCCCCCCCCCCGCGCCCGCGCCCGCGCGCCCGCGCCGCCGCCGATCCGATGAACCATGCGCCGTTGACGCGCCGCCGCCGGAGGTGGAAACACCGGCGCGCCGCCGCCGGCGATTTTGGGTCCGGCGCACAGGTCTACTTAAGAGCGACCCCCTGAAGTTGGTCTACGTAGTACACGCCAGGGCTACCATCCTCGCAAGCACAAGCGCTACATATCAGCCTACCGTTTCTAGTGTCGGAAGTACTCATGTTTATGTTGGCATCGTTACGCAACTGTAAACTACCCTTTACCTAAATATATGCGACTCTCAAAATATGCATGTGCGTACAACATTTGAACATATCTTGAGCGCAATTTCGTAACGTTTCGCTCAACCCTTTCAGCCCTGAAGTTTTTCACGGGTAGAAATTTCTTTTTTTGTGGATTTGGCTTTACTACCACCTCCAGAGCACGAAAATAACGTTTTCTGAGCACACCATCAGCATATAAGAAAAAATGGCGCCATTTCGTATATATAGGACACCAGGGCTTAATGATTGTAAAGTGGAATATGGTAAATTTAAATACTTCATCTTTTATAGCCTGTTAACTCGTGTAATGGACCCTTTTCAAAATTGTAAAGCTAGCTTTCCTGCTATGCAGTTTGAACAACTAATGGCGGCTGCTCACTTACTGCAAACAGCCTTGTTCAAGCGTGGTTTTCTTACGCTGTGACGTGGAAAATGCAGAGTCGGCTCTCTCGATATAAATACGTAGAATATACAAGCCCCGGCTCGTTCAACTAGGACCGCGTCACCACTTGAAGCACGACAGGTGCCGCCATTACTTGGGTGAATATGCAGCGCAGAGAAGCGCACTTGCGAATTATGAAAAAGTGTCCATTGTTGTGAAGATAAAAATGTAGCAACGAAATATTTGTTAGAGCATCTGAAATGTCGAAAAACAAGTTTTTGCGTTTATGATACACAGCTCCTCATTGCACTTGAATTGCTGTTGTCTAATTATTGGATGCCTTGGAAGATCTAACATCATAAAAATTGCTGAATCGGGCTTTGCTGAGTCCAAATTATTTCTGCCCATGTCTGCAAGGGCAAGCTGGTGGAATTTCACTTTGTCGTCGTCATCTTCTAGCTCCCGCACGTTCGTTTCATGTTGTGCCGACAAGTATTCAGATCTATTACGTATAATTTCGCTGTTGGAACCCCCTTACATATTAGCTAAGAAATATGCCTGGATTCTCCAGTGGAATAACAAGAAATCAGAAGCTTATAGAAGCACTACGGCTCTGAATCAACCTGTAATGAATTCAGGGCGCTGACGACCACTGAGCCCTGGCCTCATATATTCAGGACATGAAGATTGTGCATTTCTGCGGGCGACGCGTACATGTTAGGAAAGACCCACTGTTTAAATAAGCAGTTCAACATGTTAGAAAGGCCGGAAAAAAATATGATAGCTACCGATGCAATAGTTAATCACTGAAATATCATCAAAGTTGCGGTTCCGGTGATTGTTGTCTTTTTCTCCTTCTGCCATCTTGCATTCCACTTTGCAGATTTCTGAGAACGACGATGATGAAAAGACTACTACCAGTGTTTGCGAGGTGTATTCAGGACACCTCACACAGTTTTCTGAATTTCTACGTTATTTATGTCACTATTTGCAGCAATATTTCTTGATGTCTTCTTTATAGGACACCAAGGCCGAAAAGGGTTAATAATTACACCACAGCCTCCTTGCCGCTTCATGCTTCGCATAACAGCGATTCTCTTGGTAAGTGGGGTCTACCGAATCTTTTTGGTGAAAATATTGCGAAACAAATATTGGCGAACCAAAGTCATTTGAGAATTTTAACACCACAGCTGCAAAGGTCGAGGTTTGCCATGTATCGCAGATAGAGCATTATCGTCATCATGAACCAGCACGTACTATCTTAGTCCTCTCCTTCATCGATTTCCTCTTCTGCTTCGCTACCACATGACGTGGGTGAATTAGTCCGGCGAGTGAGGCAATAACTTCATGGGCTAGAGAATGAGCACAGAGAGATAAAGCAAGAGATAATTTCTTGGAGCGAAAAATTTCTGTGCCTAGGTGAGATTCGCACTCGCGTACCTGCAGAAGGACTTGTTCTTGGGCTAGTTGCTGTTTGCTTATAATCGTGATGTAGCGTGAAAAGACAATACGGACGCAGAGAACCACAAACCACAGGCGCTACTGACAACTTTAATGAAAAAATTCAAGACACACAGAATATATATATGCTGTTCCAAACGCGCAGGCGCGAAAGTGGCATCCGATGGGCTACAAGGGGCGCTAGACAAAGATTACATATCAACAGTACGATTGAAATAACGCATATTCCGCGGCAAACAAGACAACAGACGTCTGACTAACACATTCATTACCTTTTTCTTTACTAAAAAAAACGCTTCTAAAAGTTCTCATGCCGTTCTATCTTTACTCCTACGCAGGATCTTGACATCATGAAACCTTTGCGCACATCCGCAGGCTTTGCAATGCGCAGAAAGATGTGCATTCATGTCCTTGTTCAAACTATTTGCGTGCTCCCTCGTTCTGTCATTGACGCAGCGACCAGTTTGCCCTACGTAGCACTTGCCGCAAGACAGGGGATTTCATACACCACCCCGGTGGCGCAACGCACATACGGCTTGGGATGTTTTACATGGCAGCCTTTCAAATGGCTGCTCATGATGCGGGGACACAACTGGGCGAGACTAATGGGAGCAGAAAAGACGGTGGGTACACTGTACCTACTAGCCACATTTTTGTAATTCTGGCTCATTTTGTGCACATAAGGCACAACTTCAGGCCTTGGGCCAGTGAGCTCACCGGCTGTAGCACCATTCGCAGGAGGGCCCGCTTTAATCTTTTGTAGGAGCGATTCAGCCACAGACATCTGTGTCTGTATTGTCTTTTCGCGCTATATCATGATTATAAGCGTACCTACAAAAGCTGCGAAGACACGATATATCTTCTGAATACCAGAACGTTAGGCACATACGACATTCATAACACCAGATAAGTGACAGCAGACAGACATTACACACCGCAGCTAGAGAGAACGCAACTGACTGCGTTGCCGTGAAGCTCCTTTTAAGTGCGGAACACTCTAGTGGGCCAGGCTGTCGTATGCTGTCGTTGTCACATGGCGCAACGCAGGAAAAACCACATATAGCACAGCCAGCAATTGGATATTGAGTGCGCTTGCACCAAAAGTCCTCTTCTTTTTCTTCGAGCGCCTTGATGATGATTTTAAAAGAAATCATCTTCCTCTTTGTCCTCGAGCACTTTGGTGATATTAGCACTGACAAAACAAATTTAGTATGGCCAATTGTAGCATATTGAGCGCGCGCTCATGCCAAAGAGAAGTATTGTCCCTCTTGTTTTTTGAGCCCCTTGATGATTACATCAACTGCGACCATTAGTACTATGGCTAGGGAAGCACGACAACACAAATCGCGTGTAAAAATTGAAAGCGGAAGCAAGTGAGAAATAAAAAAAGAGAAATAAACGACAAAATAGAACGAAAAATAGAAATAAATTGAAAAACAGAGAAAAATCTGGAAAAGAGAGCAGGAAAGAGAGAGAGAGGAACAAAGAAAGAGAAGAACGAAGGAAAACAAAGCAGGCTGCCCAGGTCCGCACTTTTTTTCAGGCTTGGCACCACTAGGCCGAAGCTCCTTTATTAGATGTGAAGCATCTTATGGCGAAGCTTAATCCGGTGGTGGTGGTGGTGGTGTGCCGCGTGCCCACCCTTACTGCGCATGCGCAAACAGTTAAAAAAAATAAAAAATAAAAAACCTCCTCTCCCCCCTCTCTCTCCTCTAGGCAACCCTCCCCGCGGCAACCACACCCTCACTGCGCATGCGCCTCCCTTCCTCTCTCCCCTCTTACACTCCCCCCTCTCTCCATCCCTGCCCGCGGCGTCTAACTCCCCCTGCGCATGCGCGTCCCCCCCTCTCTCTCTCCTCTCCTACGCTCCCCCCTCTCTCCTCTACGCATCCCTGCCCACGGCGCTCAGACTCCCACTGCGCATGCGTGTCACCCCCTCTCTCTCTCCTCTCCTACGCTCCTCCCTCTCTCGCTTCGCGACGCCGACGCAGGCAGCGTCTGCTAGCGAGTTTCTTGGTTGAAAAAACCGACTGCTCGCGCTGCACAACCGTTCACTGGCCATCCCGTATATATAGCAATGGATCTTGACCTCCAAGGTGGTGCCGGTGGGAGATTTCTCCTGTGCGTTGTTGAACAATAAAAATTCGCAGCGTGCGCGTTAACTAAAAGCGGAGTGCGGGTCTCTGTGTCCAGTCGGAGTCTTCTGTCTCTCATTGCCCATTAGCAGCGATTGGCATGTTCTAGTAGGAAAAACTGCTCCATCACTGCGTGCTTTGCGCCTCCCCAGTTTTTTCTCTCCTGCGCAACGCTGCGATGAGCGCCAGCGTCAAAGCCGCCGCCAGTGTAAGCGTTAGCGCCCGCTGCTTCACATCTACACATGGTTCCCTTTAGCGGGAGATGGTGTAATTTTTTCTTTTCTTTAACTTAAATGTTTGTTCTGTCCTATGATCCGGGCACGCTGGCAGAATAGAGCGTAGACTAGACCTGTGCGCCGGACCCAAAATCGCCGGCGGCGGCGCGCCGGTGTTTCCACCTCCGGCGGCGGCGCGTCAACGGCGCATGGTTCATCGGATCGGCGGCGGCGCGGCGCGCGGGCGCGGGCGTGGGCGCGGGGGCGGGCGCGGGGGGGGGGGGTGGGTAGATTCATGATTCAAGAGTTTTTCGGGACGGAAGTTTGTCTCTTGAATTTTGAAAAAAAAAACTGTTTCCCTGAAAGGGCGAAGCAGTAAATGCGACAGCAACATGTCGTAATGTTATAACAAACTAATGCTAGCAGCTAACTCTTTTTCATCCGATCTCGCGAAACTGCAAAACACTGGTGGATGGGAATACGGCCGCTCCCGGGGAAGAAGCTGTTCTCATGCAGTTTGTCGTATCAGTGATCACAGCACGACGCGGTGAGATGATAGCGCGTAGAAGGGTATACGAGACACGTTTGCTGATGCCTGCCGAGATAGCGCGCGTGCCAGCGCACGCGACCGCGCCCCTTATAGTCCAAGTTCACAGGTGCGGATATCGAGCCACGCAGCCCCCCGACATCTCATCATGCTCCTTCGCCCAGCGAAAGACGGACAA
>JALIZH010000833.1:0-16521 GCA_030522465.1 Rhipicephalus appendiculatus | reverse complement strand
CATATATATTTGCTGAGAAAGTTAAGCTGGGCAGAGATTTCAAACTAATGCAACAGTGCAGCGACACCCTATATCGCAAATCACAAAACACTGAAGCAGAAATAGTAGCCTCAATAGCTATAGCTGGCTCCTTCAGTTACATCAGAATCTGACATGACCTGATGTACTTGAAGCTGTCGGTGCTCTGTCATCTCATTGTTTAAGCATCTGTACACACAGTTCTGCACCTCGCGAACTGTTCAACAGTGAACCACTGAGATGTTTTATGAGTACCGGTGTAGTTCTCCAATAACCCACCAGCACTTTATACCGGGCCATGTTAGCAACAGTGTGTATGTTGTGCATTCACCAGTGAATAATGTCGGCAACCATGAGCGCCCGTGGCGCCGCCCCTAGAGTGAAAGCACAGTAGCGCCTGACGGGCTCCCCGTCCTCCTTCTGGTTTGGCCAACGCTTGTACCCAGCTAAGTCGGCTGGTAATAAACTACAGTAATCCATACATAAGATTAGGCGACGAGTTCACGAACCGACGTGGTGAGCGACGACGGCTGCAAGCAAAACCAAGCGGGAAGAGGCCACACAACACAACGAAGGTGAGCTTCGGTAAAAAGTTAACGGAAAAGATAGTAACGTAATACACGTAACAGAAAAGTTAAACAACGTCTTCACACGATGCTCACTTTTAATTTCTGCGCTTTAAACACAATTTGTCCGTAGAAGTATTTGTATAAGATAATACGACAAGTGGACGAAGAGTGCGTAGGCATTGTATGAACTTTGATTTTTTTTAAATGATGCTTGACAGGTTATCAGGCAAAAACGAAGGTAATGCCATCGGAACAGTGGTGCGTCCTGGATGTATGGACGCCATCACCAGGTTTCCATGACGTTTGATATATCAATGAATTGTCGGGCAGCCCTTGCTAAATTAACTGATAAAAGCTGTTTGTAAACGCGCCCCATATACGGCTACAAGCCGCAAGTAGGAACTCGGTCGAGTTGATGAGACATTTTCTGTGCTTTTTAAGCTACTTGGCACATTGGACGCCCTCCGCGTAGAGAAAAAGAAAAAAAAAAACCGACGACGGCTACGATACTGCCAATGCGAATCCTGAGCGCAGCTTCGTGTTCAGGCAAGGCCAACAGTGTTTGAAGTTTTAGTTTTCCGCGAGGTATCGACTACGCCATAAATCATACTTTTTGTGAAGCAGCACAGCACCCACTACGCCATTATTCATTTTTCTGTGGATGGCCGAGGTACCCGCTACACATCTGTAAGGTATTCTGTGCACAATGCTGCATGTAGCTGATGACGATAAAGAATTATGGCTGAGTATTTAGCAGTGGGTGAAAAGCATTAAGCCGCATACTCGTTGCGTGATTAAGATTGTGGGACGCCTGGTTGTTATTTTAGTTTTCAGCAAAAATAAAATAGTTCATAAAATAATTATTAAAATATTTTTACTCTTGTGCGTAGCCAGTCGGTCTAAGAACTGGCTAACCTCTCTGTACTTCCGCTCGTATCTTCCTTCTTTCCTGGCTCTTGTGCTACGCTATATTACATTCATAGGTTAACACGATTGCTTGCCAGACATGACGCCTGTATAGGGTCTTGAACAGTGAAAGCTGTTATGAGGTCGCAACAAGGGCCGATTCTGGCACCGTAGTTGTCCGCCGCCGCCGCCACCACCGGTTCCGTAACTACTATCGCGCGATATAAGAAAAAAAAGTAAAGAGATAAAAAATACCCAGGACAGAATGAGAATAAAATACAGGCCCTCTACGTGGCAGCCTAGTACTCTACCACTGAGCTACGCCGGTGCTTGACACTTCGTTGCAAAGGGACCCTACGCAGGCTTCATGTGGGGTAAGGAGCCCGTTAACACGTCTGATAAAGCGTTTTAGAATAGTAAAGTAACAACCATTCGTCACACAATGCGAATTGCGTAACGAGTGGGTCGTTGAATGCTCTAACCCATTACAAAAGCCTCAGGCGTAATTCTTCATCGTCGTCAGCCACAGCATCAACAAAGTGCGCATAATGCCTTACAAGTGTGTAGCGGGTACCACGCCTTTCCGAAGAATGAAGAATAATGTCATAGGGGACGCTTCGCCACTACACAAAAACTATGATGATTTGTGGCGTAGTGGGTGCCATGCAAGTGTGCTGGTGGTAGTTGCCCCGAGAGTGTTCAAAAGGCTCTAGAAAAGCCGCCCTTCCAGCTTTCGCTGCGACTGTGCTGTGTCTTCCGCACAGGTTTGGTTTTTTTTTATATATTTCTTTTTGCACACATCTTTGAAGACCCAGCGTGGCTCTGTGGTAGAATACTCGACGGCCACGCATAGGGCCGGGGTTTAAATCCCATTCACTCCTGGGTATCTTTTCTCATTTTAGTGTTATGTCTATCGGTTACTTTTTCATGTCTATCGATTACGCCACCGACGGTGACGACAGCGGTGACTGCAACGGTGACGGCGATGGTGATGCCACTCAACGTACAAAAAGGGAAGAGCTGTGCTCTATAAAACTGAAAGAAAGTGGTACACGCAAACAAAAAATATAGCAATGTACACTCACAGCCCCAAGAGAGTGCTAGCGACTCCCTTTGCGGGAGTAAACGCTTGTCCCATATTTCACTCTCTTTTCAGGAGTGCTGAGAACTCTCTGTTGCACAGAGTAGGCAGACTCTCCCGACAGAGTTCTGGTACTCTGGCTGAGCGAGAGTGAACAAGCTCTCTCGCCAGAGTAAAGTCACGCTTCTGAAATGGAGTGCAATGGAGTGTCTGCGGGAGTTACGCTACTCTCTCACAGAATTTTATAATCTGGTCTGGCTAGAGTGCATCAACTCCCTCCAAGAGTAGAATCACTCTTTCTGCTAGGACTAATGCAAAAAAAAAAATAATTGTCGAGCATTTTTTACAATCTAACAGTGAACAGGCGACATTTTTTAAGCTTACGTCACATATACGGGACAGGCATCGGCACACACATTACAATCGTACACAACACAGCAACACTGAACATATACCGCTCGCGCTACGGACAACCATATACGTTCAGCAACCGGTATATATACCCATGATGTCTGGCCCCCTTCTAGTGCCGGTGGCGCAACATCTCTATTGTGCATATTGAAAGACAAACATACGCCGAGCCCGTGTAAGTATCTGGTATTCGTTAGGATTACTGTAGGCACGTCTGCCTTTTACTAAAAAAACTTCATAACAATCAACGCAATTTTCGTTAAATTTCAATTATCAGCTGGCATTCTGTCGTATCGGCTCAATGTAGTTCAGCCGCTAATGCCTAAGTCTGGGAGGAGTAGCTACGCGCTTACAAATATAGTTGGGACAATCTTTCAGTAGAGCTGGCCGAGGAATAATCTACGAACGTTACGATCCGGCGTCCGATCCGACTTGCGGTGCTGCGGCATGTACTACAAGTACGCCAGAAAAACAACGCCGGTCGGCAAAACTACAACCCAAGCGCATCTCTGGCAATCCTTACAGTTTTGCTTACCTCGGCTACACTTTAATGGGATAGTAAGAGGCTTGAGAAATGCGCAAACCTCAACCTTCGCGAGCCACTTGCGCCGAGATCGGGCCAACCAAATACGACCCGTACGAGTACGACTCCCAGCGAAGGTAGGCCTAGCGTACCGGCCGAGTCCGTGTACATGTCATCGGCGCTTCTGGGCTTAATCATACGCGATTCCGATGAGTAATAATGACTGTACAGTAGAGCTTTGGCATCGGTTAACCTGACTGAACCATTGTTTCTTGTGTACGGTGTCCGCAGAAGGAGCGATGAGCGTCGATGCGACGCGCTTTCAGCCATGCACACAGGCCGCCGCAGATGGCCGCCGGGCGCACTCCCCGGCACTTCGCTGACTCATACGTGAAAACACAGGCTTGTCACTTGGTACGCCTTATTGAAGTAACATGAAGGCATACTTTCCTGCGCATTCGATTTGATTTTTAGCGATCGGTTAGGTAGTTGCAGCTATCGGTATAGCAATGCAAATCTGCACACTGACACAGCTGCTGCACTGCATATCGTCGCTTGCACAAGAAAATACAGATTATTCAATCAAATACGGGCGTACTTATCGAACG
The DNA here is from genome assembly GCA_030522465.1 of Rhipicephalus appendiculatus. Taxonomy (NCBI): domain Eukaryota; kingdom Metazoa; phylum Arthropoda; class Arachnida; order Ixodida; family Ixodidae; genus Rhipicephalus; species Rhipicephalus appendiculatus. The sequence continues at coordinate 12,405 of JALIZH010000833.1, read as the reverse complement.
ACATTACAGTCGACATAAAGCTTCTGTGCACGTCAACCAACAGAAAGAGCGAGAAACGGCTCTTGTACTCGGCAGTAACAGCTGATAATCCGCCCCAGATCCTTGTAATTTTTGTATATTTTGTTTTCCATGTTATGAATTCTGAACGAAAGTTGGCGCTGTTGGCCATAGCCGCATGTCATGTGTGGCTGGCAGCAGTTTTAATCTCATGAAGACGCAAGGTTTAGTTGGAAAAGACAATCGCGTCTGTGTTCAGAATTCGACCCGTGAAGCGAAACGGCTTGTTTTGTTTTCATCAGTTTGTTTACGGTGTAGTCAGCGCTGTGAGACGTTGCGTGGTGGAAGAGCTAGTACTCGCCTGGTAATCGGGAGGTGGCGAGGTCGAATTCTGCTGGTGAAGTTTTTTTTTTTTTTCTTTTTTGTAAGGCAGTTCTTTTTTTCTTTCTTTTTTTTTTTTTTACGAATGTCTCGAGTGTCTACGTTACTCCAATTAGCCTGTGCCATAAACAAATTTTTGGCGACGAGTTAGAAGTTGGCGCTGTTCCTTGCTTCGAAGGTGCCGCTGTTGGCGTTTTCGGAATGAAACGTTCACAATCACAAAACCATACTTTTGTCATCACTGAAAGTTATTCTACTAACTTGACGCAATAAACTTGCATCTGTGGCGTCTACGCTCAAAGGCGTATGGTTACGAGACAGTTATATTGCTTTGAGGCGTCGCGGTGGTCACATGCAGGCGCTACATTGTATACTTCGTCCGCTAAGGACGGAGTACCAGACCCCATTCACGCCGCATCGGCACGAGAGTTGCATAGATTGGGAACTCCGTCTGAGTAGCAGAGCGTTCGCAGCCTCGTTTACTCTTCCTTCAAGGAAAGAGTACGTTCGGCGGCTAACTCTGCGCTACTCCCCCCACGGAGTTAAAGAATTCTGGCGAGAGTAATGCAGTTGCCCTGCTCTTCAAGTACTCCCTCTACTTCTGTGAGTGTATATTCACAAACCAAACGCAACATAACACCGTATCCAAACAATAATAAAAATATGGCTAGACCTACACCACCACGAGCCTTTCCGTAGCTTCCCCAGTTTTTATTCTGTGAATATGCTTACCAATACATGATGATCACATGACTGAGCATATTTCGCGTGATGCGCAGTCGAGTTGTTTGTAGCCGACGTCGGATATAATTCTAGCTGTCACCTCCATTTTGAAGTTGTTTCTTATTCACACGCGAAATAACGTTCACAAGACCAAAAAGAAGTATCTACATTCCCTAAGTCGTACATCTGCCCAACATAGTCATACACTTATGGTTGAGTGTCCCTTCATAATTAATAAAAAATACAATAGCACACTTCGCTATTAGTATTGAGTTCATTCGTTGACACCATATTCATGGAAAGCCGGAATCGCCTATTAGATTCGCCTTGTGATGGAGTCACTGCGACGGGCCCCGCCGTGAGATGTGGAAAAACCTTGATCTTAAACGTAATCAAACAATGTACAAGCACAACCATATTACCGAGAACTCTTTCTCTGTCCTCCTAACAACAAAAAAGTTGTTTTTCTGTGTTTATATCGCTCTTTTTCTCTCTTTTCTGTTTGTAGTATCCTCCCACACCCTCAGTACATATTGGCAAATCAGACACATCGGGTAAGCGGTCTTAGCTTTTCTTTTATGCTTCTCGTGCGCCCCCCCCCCCCCCCTGGCTTTTATTTTTACTCTCCCCCCTCCCCTACCGATACAACCGAGGCCATCCTAGGCGATCATACTCCGTAACGTGCAGACGGGTGTAGAAAGGCTGCACCAATGCATCATCGGGACATCAAAGGACGAGTTTATAACATCTGCTCTCTTCGAATTTCTCATACGAGATTATTGCATCTATTCTTGCAAACTATGAACACTCCCACCCTATTTCACTAAGGGAAAAAAATGTTACTCTGGTCTCAGGTAAATGACCGGAACATCTCACCAAGCACACTTACAAGTTCACTCTCTCCCGACTACAATTCGGACCACCGGCTGCTTCTACAAGTGCGCCAAGCTATACAAAAAAACTCTTTCATCTTTGACGAAGTTCACGCGGCTGAGTTATTCACGCTTCCAAGACGCACGTGCCGCTGTCCAAGATGACGCAGGTGGCAGCTCGCCCCTATTTCTTATTGCTCGAGGTCCCCGCAGTCCCGAATAACGCCTAACAAACCTGGTCACATGCCGACAAATCTTCATTGATTGTCACCGTAAAGAATAAAAAAAAATTCGGCAGATGACACACGCCTTGGGAATCGATGTTACGCGAAGCATGCGGAGGGAAGCAGACTGTGTCGCACTTTTTTATTCGGCGAAACGTTACGAAATGACGCTAAGGATATGTACAAATGTTGTACGCACAGACACACTTCATGATTTGTACGCACAGAAACACTTCATATGTTGAGCAGTCGCATATGTTTTCTATAACCAGTTGTTTACAGTTGCGTAACGATGCCAACAGCAACACGGGTATTAGCAACACCGGAAGTGGTTAAACTGATATGTAGCGCTTATAATTGCGAGAATGGTAGCCCTGGACAGTCCTACATAAATCAACTTCAGTGGAGGACGCTGAACTACAATTGAGCTTAACCCGAGGTGACTAGGAGTACATATGTAATGTTTATAAAATTGGATAGCCAGCACTGCAAACCGCAATCAACGTTTCACGAACATTAGGGTCTTTTTGAAAAGCAGTTTTGAGACCTGGCATGGCTTTGTGCTAGAATACTTGATTGCCACGCAGAACGCTTGGATTTGATTCCTACTAGTACACTGACATTTATTCTTTGCATTATTCGGGTGAACGCTGCCGACGTCTGCTTTTAAATGCGAAGCATTTCTTAGCGAACTTCGGCGAGTTTGAGCGTATCTATCTATCTAGCTATCTATCTATCTAGCCGCCTACGACTTTGTGCTCTCCTGGCCGTATCATTATTGGGATTTATACCAAATTTGGTATGGCATAACATGACCGTATGACGAACATAAATGGCTGGTCATATCATGAAAATCATGACTAAATTGTCATGAAAAGTATGATTTACATGCCACGCTCATGGCGCACTCGCGGCCGTTTCGTTAGCTTGATATACACAAAATTTGGGATTGAGTGACGTGACTGTATGACGAACATAAATGACAGGTGGTTTATGCAAATAATGACGTGTATGTCATGAACAACATGATTTACATGCCGCGCTCATGGCACGCTCGCGGCCGTTTCGCTAGATTGATATACACCAAACTTGGTATTGAGTGACGTGAGTGTATGACGAACATAAATGACAAGTGGTAATATGGAAATCATGACTTGTCATGTGCGACATGACTTGAATGCCACGCTCATGGCGCGCTCGCGGCCGTTTCGTTAGCTTGATATACACCAAATTTGGTATTGGGTGACATGAATGTATGACGAACATAAATGACCAGTGATAATATGGAAATCATGACTGGTCATGTGCGACATGACTTGCATGCAACGCTAATGGCGCGTTCGCGGCTGTTTCGCTAGGTTGATATACACCAGACTTGGTATTGAGCATAGGTCGGCAAAATAAATGGAACTCACTCAGACTCACTCAATAAATATATTTTTCGCTTAGGACTCACTCGTACTCAGACTCGCCAAAATTTTGCTGAAGCAGACTCACTCGGACTCAGACTCACGAAATTTCTCTCCAACCAAACTCACTCGGACTCAGACTCACCGGTGTTTTCGTCATCCAGACTCACTCGGACTCAGACTCACTAAACTTTTCCTCAAACGGACTCACTCGGACTCATACTCATGAACATTTTCGTCAACCTGACTCACTCGGACTCAGACTCATGAATATTTTCGTCAACCTGACTCATTCGGACTCAGACTCACCAAAATTTTCCTCAAGCGGACTCACTATGACTCAGACACACGAAAATATAACGAAAATATAACTCAGCCGGACTCACTAACCAAAATATTTGCCAGCCGGACTCACTCGGGCTCAGACTCACCAACATTCTCCTGAAGCGTTCTCACTCGGACTCACAGACTCGCCTAACTTTTTCTCAACTAGAAGTACTCGGACTAAAAATTAGCAATATTCGATTTGGCCCGGCTCATCCAATAAATGTCGAAGGAGCGCCATAAAATAGCTTATGTATAGAATAACACATGTAAAGGGTTCACAAGTGCCAGGCAACCTTCAAAATATATGTACGAAAACTTGCAACATACAAAAATAAGTTATTTCCCGTGCATCGCCATGTCTATCGTAAAGAGAAATTCAACATTACATGCGATTTTTTTCAATATTGAGAATGTTTTCTTTAAATATAAGAATGGGTCTACGGACCTTCGAGGAACATAAAGGTTTTCATTCCTCTTACCTTTGAAATGCGCTATGCGCACGCGCCGTTTGTTTTCAATGGGCGAGCGCGTACGTGCGTTTTTGGCAGACCCAATTATAAATCAAGTCCTTTCTTACGCTTTGCCGTTCGAAGGCCTAATCACGCTACTTGGGAACGAAGAAAGCTTGACATTACGTTATGGCGGTTTTCTAAACACGTTCATGAAACTGTCAATGGTCTTGCAGTCGATTTACCGCTCATTGACGACGCGAAAAAGAAAATAATATGAGGCGGCCATCTTTTGCAGAATCGCGCTCACCACCCTTGAAAAATTTTGGAAACATGGTTATAGGTTGCATGGTTATGCCTCTCTAAAGTTTCGAAAACACCTGCCATGATAGGTGTAGTGGTTGTGGTGCTTGACTGCTGACCCGAAGATCACGGCATCGAATACCGGCCGCATTTTCGATGGATGACGAAACGCTTGAGCCATGTGTGCTTATATTTTGGCGCACATAATGAACCCCAGGTAGCCAATATTTCCGTAGCTGTCGACTACAGCGCCCCTCATTATCACATCATGGTTCTCGGACGTTAAACGCCAATAATTATTATACTAGTGTTTAGAATTATAGAAATGCTAAGTTCGATTTTAGTCGATGTCATGCTTTCGCAAAGTGATTGCGGATAATAGAGGTTGGTATTTTACGTCCCAAAGCCAAGATGCGGTTGTCAGAGACGCCGTAGTGGAGGGCTCCAGATATTTCGACCACCCAGGGTTCTTCAACGTGCATCTTAATCTAAGCAGACGGGTTGTGACTGCGTTTGTTTCTAGCAAGATATTTTTCTGAGCCGGCTAAGAACCAGTTGTAACTGTCAGTGACTACTCTATCTCGTGGATAATGGTAAAGAGTCGCATCAGTACCACGCTGGATACGGACAAAAGGCAAAAAGGAACGTGCATAGGCGCGCCGATCAGAGCCGGCCAGTGTATTCAAAGGTATGGGCGAAGCTTTTTGCATGGTCTGGTACAGACGACGCAAAACGAGGTGGCAATTTTCTGCTTTCCAAAAACCCCAATTGCTGACAGTCAAGCCGATTGCAAGAATGCCGTATTGAAAGGTGGGGACGCGGATGCCGCTTCACAGTGATTGTACTAGTCCCCAGAAAGGATAGGAATATTCATTTCTAAGAACAAAGTCACTGGACAAGGCGCTGAACTGACAACTGGAAGGTTTACTACAAACCAGACGCAACAAGTTCACATAGCTAACCCTGCGCTATTAGCAATTTTATTTCTTTTTATTTTCACTGCGTCGCTATTATATCTATCCTTAATAACTTATTATTTGTATTGTTTTTACTTCGGTGTAACTGCTAATCTCTTACGCATTCTCAAATGCACAGCTCCCCTCTGTAATTCCTTAGGGCCTTCAGGGTACTATCAAATAAATAAATGATTGAGGAGCCGATTTTCAGCGGGTAAATGTGGCAGCGGAGGTTGCCATGACGTACTGTTTTTCTTTGCAGAATAACAGACTGATGGGCAATTAGTGTGGGTTCATAATGACATCTAGTGATTCATGAAACATATGAGAAATGCGCTAGTTTGTCTCCCATGAGGGGACACTGCTCAGCGACTTATGATCGAAAGCCAGTGCTACAACGAATACAAAATGAGTGAGAAGAAGGCAGGATATGCGCTTTTTTTTTCTTTCCTGCTTCAAAGGCTACATTCTTGAAAGATGCAGGGAGGAGGTAAGGGATGGAGAGCAGTGCTCGAGTCTCATATATTTATGAGACCGGTCCTTATCATCATACCAGCGCATACTCCCCCCCCCCCCCCCTCTATCTTCCCATTGAAGTTCTGAAACAAAATTTTGAAGGCTAGATAATGTGTGGGATAGATTTGTGTATACACACGCGCATCATCTACGAAATATCAACAGATAATATAGCCTAGGACGTATTTAAAATCGATTTTACAGTTCCTATCGCCCTACTGCAGCGAAACGTGCCTTCGTTTATTGTGTAAACAACCAACCACTCGCTGCGTCACGAGTTTAAATATAAAACTCCAACTAAAATCACCAATCGTCGCCACAGCAGCGGGTAGAAGAAAGGAAGACAATAATTGCACCAACGGCTACACAAAGGGGTTTATTCGCAGAGCCCTCCGTAAGAGAAAAGACGAGGGAAACGTGACACCAACGGCGCCGCAACGACGCCGCGTGTCGATCCCCGACATTGCGGGCGCCAGCGAAGCAATAGCCCGTATACTAAGAAAGGCAGGAGTCGACGTTTGCCACAAGCCATCCACCACCATCGGCAGTTTCATCCCTCGGCCCAAAGACAGCGCATCTGCGGAAAAAGCGCAGGGCGTCGTGTACCGGATCACGTGCGCCGACTGCCCCGCTTCCTACATTGAGGAAACCAAGAACTTCCATGAAAGAATGCGGCAGCACAAGAATGACCTCCGTCACAGCGGACGGAGCGAAGTGACAGAGCACTGCTAGCGGTTTGACCACCATACCAGTCCCGACGGTGCGGTGATTTTGGAAAAAAGAAAGGGACCTTCGCCGGCGGCCCCTCCTCGATTCCTGGTACATTGAGCAGACAATGGGAAACATCAACCACACCACGGGGGCACTGCCCTCCCTCTACTGCCAGGGCTTGCGACGACTCACGGCAAACAATCCCGCCTGGCAAGAAGGCGTTGCACATCTCGGGCCTTCTCACCCTTGAACAGCCGATCATGCTTCGGAACGTCGCGGTTTAAAATAAATTTTGGCTGGAGTTTTCCCATTTCTCCAGTTTTCTGTTATCCCAACCAGACAGACTTCTGCCGAATGTTCACTTTTGAAAGAATTGAGATATTTGTGTTGCAGACCCCAAGCCTAGAGTGTCGAGCTAGTTGCTTCGTTTTGTACTTTCCTTGCATTCCTTGGGGGGTATTAGGAGCTCGAAAGCAAGGTACGGGAAACGAGCCTGGGAAACGCCCGTGCCATGAAGCTTCTTGCCGTGTGGCTTGGACGAACACAATGACGGCTGAGGGACCACCGAAAGTGCTTCGGCGCGCCAACGCTGTCTATGAATGGAAAGGTGTTTGAATAGGAAAGAAAAGAAAAAATACGAAAAAAAACGGGTTTTGCTTGAGTCGGCAAGGACTGAACTGCAGGCGTGCTAGGAAATTATGGCAGAATTATCTCCCAAAGAGAGTCTAGAATTCAAAGAGGTCATTAAAGATTTAAAAGCTAACAGAATTCTTTGACCACATTGCAGCCCGAAGAAACTTGTTTTTGCGAGTGATGAAGCGTCGCGTATGGCATGAATGGCGCGTTTCTACCCCCCCTTCCGCCTTGAAATCGGGTCGCTACAACTTTCCAGGTACCACGGGGGCAAGCTTTATCTAGCCACTTTAAATAACGCAGCCGCTGTTTAATTGGTAGCGAATGACATGACGAAAGCCGATGGTCTGTGTCGTCGCTACATTTTTAACAAAGCTTGAAATTCGGTGAGATGGTGCATAGCTACTGGGAAATTTTTGAGCGCGAAACAATGTATTCACAAGGCATTCAAAAGCGCCCGTCCTGTCTCTCTCGTACTTGTGAATGTCTTGTTTGGCGCTCAAAAAATTTCCCAATTGCCACATTTATTCATGGAAAAACCGAAGCGGCATCTAAAGACACAAGCGGTTCAATGGAACAGAGAGCGAAGGGGCGCTCCATGCTCGCGAATCGTGCTGCTTTGTCGTATTTGAATCCACATGGATGATGAAGCTCGAACATTGCACTCATTCTCCGTTGATTAGGTACACAATTGTAGATCAAACTCAATGTGGATCACGATATCGCTTAATAAAATTGGCCTGGAGTTGTACATGTGTCAGAACATGCTGCACAGCCCACTTACATGCCCTCGTATATGAGGGCATGGACAGCTTGATAATTTGAAAAATAATTTCTAGGGCTTTACAAGCCGGTACATCTATACGATTACAAGGCACGCCATAAAAGGAGGCTATACATATTTGTAACCATAGGTCGGCAAAATAAATGGAGCCCACGCAGACTCACTCAATAAACGTTTTTCGCTTAGCACTCACTAGGACCCTGACTGACCAAAATTCTGCTGAAGCGAACTCACTCGGACTCAGACTCATTAATACTTTCTTCAACCGGACTCACTCGGACTCAGACTCACCAAAATTTTGCTGAAGCAGACTCACTCTGACTCAGACTCACGAAATTTCTCTCCAACCTGAAACTCACTCGGACTCAGACTCACCGGTGTTTTCGTCATCCAGACTCACTCGGACTCAGACTCACAAAAATTTTTTCAAGGATACTCACTCCGACTCAGACTCATCTAATTATAACTCAGCCGGACTCCGCGGACTAGACTCACCAAAGTATAACTCGGCCGGACTCACTCGAACTCAGACTCACCAAAATTTTGCTGAAGCAGACTCACTCTGACTCAGACTCACGAAATTTCTCTCCAACCAAACTCACTCGGACTCAGACTCACCGGTGTTTTCGTCATCCAGACTCACTCGGACTCAGACTCACAAAAATTTTTTCAAGGATACTCACTCCGACTCAGACTCATCTAATTATAACTCAGCCGGACTCACTCGGACTCAGACTCACCAAAGTATAACTCGGCCGGACTCACTCGAACTCAGACTCACCAAAATTTTCCTCAAGCGGACTCACTCGGACTCAGACTCGCCTAAGTATAATTCAGCCGCACTCACTCAGACTCAGACTCACGCCTCAATCTGAGTCTGAGTGAGTCTGAGTGAGTCGACTCATGAGTGAGTTTGCCGACCTATGGTATTGAGTGACGTGAGTGTATGACGAACATAAATGAGAAGTGGTAATATGGAAATCATGACTGGTCATGTGCGACATGACTTGCATGCCACGCTAATGGCGCGTTCGCGGCTGTTTCGCTAGATTGATATACACCAAACTTGGTATTGAGTGACGTGAGTGTATGACGAACATAAATGAGAAGTGGCAGTATGGAAATCATGACATGTCATGAGCCACATGACCTGCATTCCACGCTGATGGCGCGCTCGCGGCCGTTTCATTAGCTTGATATACACCAAATTTGGTATTGAGTGACATGACTCTATAATGAACATAAATGGCAGGTGGTACCATGAAAATCTTGGCATGCATGTCACCTACAACGCCATTTACATGCCACGCTCATGGTGTGCTTGCGTCCAGTTCGCTAGCTTGATATACGCCAAAATTGTTATTGCGCGGCGTGACTGTATGAAGAACATAAATGACAGGCCGTAACATGTAAAACATGACATGCAAATTATGTAAAGCATGATTTGCTCCTTCCTGGCATCTTCGCATTATATCGATTCCCACAGTGCGTGGGATCTGCCGGCTTTTTTCTTAACGCTCTCGCGTAAAATTACCAATGTCTGTTCTCGCCATTCCTGGGTAGATATGAACTGTCAATCACCTGTGGCGCATACCCGCATACCGTCGCCCGTGGTTTACGGGTACGTGCCACACGTGTCTGGAGAAAAGGGTTTGACGACGTACGCGACGGGATTGTCACATTATTCATGTCATGACCACCGAGTCATATTCGTCAAACCATCTTACCGTCCCATACTAATTTTGGTCTACCCCAAGATAAAGGGGGGGGATCACGAGAGCACCCAGACGTAGGCGCCTAGATAGATAGATAGATAGATAGATAGATAGATAGATAGATAGATAGATAGATAGATAGATAGATAGATAGATAGATAGATAGATAGATAGATAGATAGATAGATAGATAGATAGATAGATAGATAGATAGATAGATAGATAGAAACGCCAAAAGTACCTACAGTCGACAAAGAAATGCTTCGAATTAAATAAAAGAACTAACGCACGTCATCCTGTTCTTTGTTAGAGAAGTTTAGAGGCTGACGTCCCAACCATCCATGACTTTTGTTTTAACATTTTATTCTATCGTCCCAACTGAAAAATTGAAGGACACCTTGTAAATTCAAAGTGTGTTCGGCGAACGCCTGTGTCCATTGAGACGGGGGTCGGTCAGAATGGAACGCGATGCAAGGGCGTCTCCATTCTTGCATGATTGGACGCGCTGGGCACAGCGACGCTTTGGTGGCTAGCAACGCTACTCAAGCAAAGCGCGAGCGCTGTAGAGCCCGGCGGCCACCTGTCACTGTGCCAGCGCACGGACGGAGGGATTGACGGATGGATGTGAGCATGAGACATTAAACGATTTGGCTTTAAACTGGATTAGTGCCTGTCTTTCGCACGTGGATCTGATCGCCTGGCTGTGAAGGACAGGTCACGCCAAGAGCATAGATGACGCTTCCCACTGCACATCTTCCGTCGCATGGCCACTTGTGTTTGGCTCCAACGCAGCTTCTCATTTTTTTTAGATGCGAAGCATCTTATGCTCGGGGCTATGTCCGTCCCTCCCACGTCACTCCCGCGTCCGTCCCGCGTCCCGCGTCCGGCCACTTTCATGAAGTAGGGAAGCACCCACTATGCGACCCAGAACACTGTAGTACAATATAAGGCCGTCAACCACCACTACAGTCACCAGAATCATGGCCGGGAGCACAGAGAGGCTGCTTAGCAATGGCTGGGCAGGTGGTGTCTGTCGCCCAGGTTGACTCCATTCCTTGATTTTGCTTGCATGTGTTTGGGGGGGGAGGGGGGCTTAGTCCGTCCCTCCTTCCCGCGTCCCACACCCCCCAACAGCGCATGCGCGTCCCCTCTCTCTCCTCTCCTAAGCTCACCCCCCTTTCTCTACTCTAGGAATCATCCACTCTACGGAGCCTGCGTCCCGCATCCCCACAGCGCATGCGCGTCCTCTCTCCTACGCTCACCCCCTTTCTCTCCTCGAGGAATCCTCTACTCTACGGAGCGGCTCCCGCGTCCCACACCCCCCACAGCGCATGCACGTCCCCTCTCTTTCATCTTCTACGGTTCCCCCCCGTTCACTCCTCTAGGAATCCTCTACAGAGCAGTGTGCACGACAGGGGGGTGCGACAGCTGCATACTCCCCCTGGGAGCTCCGCGGTATGAAAATGACGCCTCATTATCTCTCCTGTGCAGAGCCGCGATGAGCCCCCGGGCCGCTGTCTCGAAACGAGAGCGGCAATGTTTCTCCCGCTCAAGCTAACCATCTCCCCGCTGCTTCGCATCCACACATAGTCCCCTTTAGCGGGAGATGGGGAAGCTTTTTTTTTCTTACGCGCCGTACTTTTCTTTTCATTGGGAACTGTTATTTTCGCGAGCAATTAATATACGCGAACACCAAAATTGCTGTGGACGTCCGAGTGCTATAGCGCGTTGTCTGATAGGATTGCATTGGTAACCATTCAGGAAGGTCTTACAGGAACCGTCTTTTTCAAAATATGTAGGCTAATTCAGAAATGATTTCTTTGCATTGTTTGACAGGTGGCAGAACAACTTTGAAAGAGGTCTTGGAACACTTTTCCAAGTTTTGATCGAATGATTTCAGTATCGGAGTTTTTGCCTCACAAATCGCTTTCCGCGAAAAAGTCTTGAATCCGTCAAGTACTAGCGACGTTTGGGGCATGCTGTTAGCGCTTTCACTCTTCTCTCGTCTCAACGAGTGGACTGGAAACTATGAAGGAGGGATGGCCCGGAGGAAAGAAGTTACGTCGACGCATCATGACCATGAACGCTCTCGATGAAACGTGATCGCTCTCTCCCGCTGCGATTCCTGTGCACGGCGTATGACTGCCGTGTAATGTTAGCAGACTGTAGAGCGCGGCGCCGGCACGAGGCGGCCAACTGTTACACGAAGCTCATCTTACCCAAACACCGCTTGTTTATTTATGCCGGCTGTTGACCAATAGCATGCTATCCGTTGTGTGATACCAAACATCAGTCGCGCGAAGCGTCGAACAGGGCGAGCACAAGCCTCTGTATAAAGATAGGGCGCTTGAGAAAATGACAACTTCGTGCTCAACTTCTTTTTTCTCGTGAACGTGCACGACTGC
>JALIZH010000832.1:0-10206 GCA_030522465.1 Rhipicephalus appendiculatus | reverse complement strand
ACCAAGTCCTAAGGCTCATTTACAGACTAATTTAAGCTCTCTGCGTACACTGTGTAATTGATTACAACGCTATAAAGCTGCGAATCGCTGCAGATCACTGCGGCTCAGCCCAACGCGTTTTCAACCGCCCCTCCCGAGTATGACACGCAGTCTGCGCACGATCTGATTGGCTGCGGTGTGCGCGCACGAAAAACTGGCTGGTAGGGTGGCGGCACCTGTCGGAGCAGATATCAACCTCCGCGATGTCTCTGTTGCCAGACGGCGTGCGTGCTGCCGGGCGCACTGGGGCTATGGTCTCCGAGATGCACGCAACCTGTCGGCGTGCAATCTCGGAGGTCCTCACTGGGCGAAGCTCAAATCGTCGAGTGTGCTCACATGAGCTCTGCGATCGCCAGCGATGCCAGCGTGTATCATGAGTTGAGGAGGCAAGGCAGGGGGTGAGAAGGAGGGTATGATATAATTGGCCGTAGCCGCCTTGGTACACGGCGTGCAGCGAAATTTGTGGTGCCAATGGTTCGATGATGCTCTAGCCTAAACGCTGACAAAGCTTCAAATAACCGTTTCAGGGTCCCTTTAAGGCGAAAGCGTTTAATGTCTCATGCTCACGTCCGTCCGGTGTCCGTCCGTCCGGTGTCCGTCCGGTGTCCGTCCGGCGTCCGTCCGTCCGTCTGTCCGTCCGTCCGTCTGTCCGGTGTCCGTCCGTGCGTCCGACCGTCCGTCCGGCGTCCGGTGTCCGTCCATCCGTCCGTCCGGTGTCCGTCCATCCGTCCGTCCGTCCGTCCATCCGTCCGTCCGTCCGTCTGTCCGTCCGTCCGTCCGTCCGTCTGTCCATCCGTCCGGTGTCCGTCCGTCCGGCGTCCGTCCGTCCGTCCGACCGGTGTCCGTCCGTCCGGTGTCCGTCCGTCTGTCCGTCCGTCCGGTGTCCGTCTGTCTGTCCGTCCGTCCATCCGTCCTTCTGTCCATCCGTCCTTCTGTCCGTCCGTCTGTTCGTCCCTCTGTCTGTCCGTCCGTCCATCCGTCCTTATTTATTTATTTTATTTATTTATTTAAACATACTGCGGACCAACATTCTGGTCCAAGCAGGAGTGGCAAAAGAAAACATCAAATGAATTGTTAAAGCAAAAATAAGAATACATGACTCTGTTGCAAAGAAAAGAACACAATCATCAGTACGCTAAGAGAGGCATCACGTCTGTGAAACAGCAACATTACAACATATTGGAACGCTAGACACCAACGAGATAATTTTCTAGTGACGTAGCAAAATTTTCAGTGGTAAAAATCTACTGAGGCAGTAAATTCCAATCTGTGACTGTTCTAGGAAAGTAACTATGTTTGTAAGCATTAGTTCGTGCAAATATCGGCGCCAATGATCGGTCATGTTTATTACGGGTTAACCTAGCAGTAGCTGGCTGGACACAACATGGTACATTTATTGTAATTTTTCCCGAGATAATTTTATGTAAAAACGTCAAACGGCTCAACCTTCTTCTTGTTTCTAACAAGAAAATCTTTTGTAACTGCATTAATGTACTAACCGAGTCGAGTCTTCTATATTTGTTAAAAATAAATCTGATTGCTTTACGTTGCACTTTTTCAAGAAGCATAATGTCCTTTTTTGTAAAAGGATCCCATATGACTGCATCATATTCGAGCTTAGATAAACTGAAAGTTTTATATGCCAAAAGCTTTACGCTTGAGGGAGCATGTTTTAATTTTCTTTTTAAAAACCATAATTTACGGATCGCTTTTGTGCAAACATCTGTTATGTGTGGTGTCCAAGTAAGGTTGCAGCTGAGAGTAATGCCTAAATATTTATATTTATCTACTTGTAATACTGGACAGTCATGAAGAATGTAGGGGAAGATGACGGGCTGTTTCTTCCTCGTAATGCGTAGCAGAACAGTTTTCTCAGAATTCAGCACCATATCCCACCTACTACACCAATCATCTATTGCCATTAGCGCTGTCTGTAAAACGTTTTGATCGGCTACAGAGGATATATTTTTGAACAAAATACAGTCGTCTGCAAATAACCTAATGCCTACATCCTGGGGCACAACATCGACCAAATCATTTACATAGATTAGAAATAATAGTGGACCGAGGACACTCCCTTGGGGAACACCAGAGCTGTCATGGAGCACCGCTGACTCGGAGTTTTTTATTGCAACAAACTGCACACGATTAGAGAGATAAGCAGCTATCCACTGGATAATAAACCTTGGTAGCCCTATTTGCTGCAGTTTATACAACAACTTCCCATGGGGCACTTTATCGAATGCCTTGCTGAAATCTAAGAACAGTACATCGACTTGTCCTGCTAGATCCAAAACGCACGAAAAGTCATGAACAGTGGTGATAAGCTGAGTAATCGTGGATAATCCTTTACGGAAACCATGTTGATGGCATGTGAGGATTTTTTTGTTTGCTAAAAAATTGTTTATATATTTAGCTACCACATGTTCAAGCAATTTACAGCAGGAAAAAGTAATAGAAACTGGTCTGTAGTTCGAAACCTGTAACCGGTCACCTTTTTTGTGTATAGGAACAACCCTTGCTTTAAGCCAATCAGTCGGAACGTTACCAGTAGTAATAGACTGGCTGAAGAGGTTAGCTAATGGCTGTGATAACTGCTCAGCATAACGTCTAAGAAAAGCATTGGGAATTCCATCAGGCCCTACAGATTTTTTATTGCTCAAATTAAGCAGCATGGTCATTACACCCGCACGCGTTATTATTAAATCACACTCCGAGTCATTAAAGCGCCCAGTAGGCCCTTCCGTATCGGAATCAGAGAAAACCAACTGAAAATAATTATTAAAGGTATCACAGATAGCCCTGGGTTCTGTTATAAGATCATTATTCACTTTTATTTTGTCAATTTCTTCATTTCTTTCACTTAAGTGACGCCAGAATTTTTTAGGTTCAGATTTAACGAATTCAGCTAGCCGAATATTGAAATAGTTTTGCCTGGCTGCATTCAAATTCGTTATGAGCTTTTCTTTAAGTTCGACAAACTCAGGTAAATGGGTTTTATGCTTTTTCCTAAGTCTTTTCAGCCTACGCTTCAAATGGATAATCTCACGATTAATCCACGGGTTTGCACGCTCCCTGCGAATTTTCTGAAGAGGGATATAACTTTCAATACAGTATTTGACTACCGCACAGAACCGCTGCCATGATGTCTCAACATTTTCTAAGTTAGTGTCAAGGTGCCTGTCCAGGTAATCAATGATAGCAACATCATCTGCCTTTCCAAAGTCCCTTACAAGGGCGTTCCTGGGAGGACCACTTTCATGGCAACGGGAAACAGAGCACGAAAACGACAGTAATCGATGATCTGATATACCGGATTCCACTGTCACAGTTGCTTCATTAAATCTTTCAGAAGTAAACAACAAGTCTAATATTGTACTATCCCGAGTTGGGCATTTTACTTGCTGTTCTAAGTTATGGGAGAACATAAGGTCTAAAATTGAATCGCAAGAGGGTGAAACACCGTAAGCAAAAGAGTTCCAGTTAAAGTTTGGTAAATTAAAGTCTCCTGTTAAAATTATGTCTCTTCCGCTTACTTTGAGTGGATAATCATAAAGGATTGACAAATGAATCCGGGGCATCACGATAAACAGCACAAAGTAAAAACGAAATACCATGCGACGAAACTCTCAGAAGCAAACTTTCATGTGCATCAATTTGCTCCTCAAGGTACACATTAATTGAATCCTTTGTTATAACGGCAAGACCACCACCCCTGGTGCCCCTGTCACGTCTGTATATATTATACCCGGGCGGAACAACTTCATCGTCACGAACACCATCATGTAACCATGTTTCTGTAATGACTGTGATGTGCGGATCATACAAAAGTAACAGATGTTCTAGTTTATCTATTTTATTGACTATGCTCCTTGCATTCAGTGATAGCATACGGAGTTCATGATTCTTTGATCGCTAGCTTTCTCCCGTCGAGGCAGCCACAGGTGAAATCACTTTCCTGGAGTTTGAGGCGTCATCCCAGATGTAAAATTGATTATCTACGCGCAACTTCTCGTGTATTAAAGTTACACGTTTACCAGCTTCCATATCTCGCTTAGCTTCTTGCCAGAGAAGTTTACGCTTCCGAAGTGTTTCTGCGCTATAATCATTCTGAACATATATGCGCGTACCTCTCAGTTTACCAGTATTGCGCAGCACTGCTTGTTTCTCACGAAAATCCTGGAAGTAAAGAACAACTGGTCGCTGCGTGCCGGATTTACCCAACCGATGAATCCGTGCAACTGACGAGCAGTTAACACCCATTTTGTCCTGAAAAACCTCTGTGATAACCTTATTGCGCAGTGCTGTTTCTGATTCATTAGGTGTCTCAGGGATCCTAAACACGACCAAATTGGACCGGCGGCTACGATCTTCAAGCTCAACCAGCTTATCATGTTGTGAACTGATTCTCTTCTCGACGTTCAAAATCGTCGGCCGCAAAGTCTCGATAGAACGAACCTGCATGTGCAGTTGCTTCACATCTTTTTCAAGAATACCTAGACGATTCCCGAAACTACTAACTGCAGATTCAGTTGATTCAAGACGATTCTTTATCGCCTGTAATTCTGTGGGAATGTCATTCTGTCCCTGCAAGATAGTTTGAAACATTTCTTCAACGCTGGGACCTGGGTTTTCCTCAACGTCTCCGCACAACAATGGCACACAAACAAGATAGCAATCATATGCAATCATCATGCAAGTGCGTGGGCTCGGCACAACAAAAAGTAAGAGTTCATCCCCGGATCTAACATTAGAATGAGAACAACCAACCTGTACAGCAAAAAAGTAATTCCTGATGAGCGACATAGTTCCAGCCGCTTCGCCGAGCCCACTGAAGAAGAATCACTGAAGATCGCCTTTTATGCAGTCTGAGGCTTGTGACGTCGTCGACTTGCGCTGATACCACTGGAAGACTCCCGTGACGTCGTCCAATATAGCTGTAGCCACAGAGCACGTGCAGTTGTTGTCGCTGATCGGCACATGCTGGTAATCACTGCCGTCGAAGCTTTCGGCTGCTGTCGAAGCTGCAACTGTCAGGAAAACTTGTACAGAAAAAAGTAATTCCTGATGAGCGACATAGTTCCAGCCGCTTCGCCGAGCCCACTTCTGTCCGTCCGTCTGTCCGTCCGTCCGTCCATCCATCCGTCCGTCCGTCCGTCTGTCCGTCCCTCTGTCTGTCCGTCCGTCCATCCGTCCGTCTGTTCGTCCCTCTGTCTGTCCGTCCGTCCATCTGTCTGTCTGTCTGTCTGTCTGTCTGTCTGTCTGTCTGTCTGTCCGTCCGTCCGTCCATCCGTCCGTCTGTTCGTCCCTCTGTCTGTCCGTCCGTCCCGTCCATCCGAGCTCTGGCATGGAGCCAGGTGGCCGCCGGAATGCGCAAACGGACGCCGGTCGCGTCGGACTCTACAGCGCTCGCCCTTTGCTTGCGTAGCTTCGCTGTGCCCAGCGTTTGCAATCATTCTGACCGACGCCGTCTCAATGGACACAGGCGTTCACGGAATACACTTTCGAATTTACAAAGGGCCCGTCAATTTAAGCGCTGGAACGCTATGGCGTTTGCACGATGCACAAAGCGCGAGAAAATACTAACGCATGCGAACGGAGGAAGATTAGTCTGGCGTCTCGCTGCGACTCGCGGTAAAAAATTAAAAAAGAAAACACGCACACATTCGCTTTGTGTGTTATCCCACTGAGAGTGTAAAAAGAAAAAAGACATGGCATAGTCAGTGGAACGACCACACGCTTTCGCCGAACACACTTTAGAATGTACAAAGTGTCCTTCAATTTTTTTACGAGTGCTGGTATCATTGCAGGCATCTAAAAACTTAACTCACAATCATTCGTAGTTCTTCCCGACATTGCAGCGGTCCTGAAAAACAGTACTGAAAATGTACGCCAGCTTTCTTTTGTCGCATGCTAATTTTCCATACTTTTTGGTGATACGAATTTTGGATGATACGAATATTTTTGGTGGTCGAGTGAAATGCGTATCACCGAGGTTTCACTGTATATATCAGGCGGACAGTTGAGTTGGTTGGTATATAGCATAATGAAAATTGATTATTACCATCCTTGTCCCCTTTACGCTAGTAATCATGTTTCATTATATATATATATATATATGATTCAAAAGAAAGTTCTGTGGGTCCGGTGCACATATAGTCAAGAAATGAAGGAGCACACTTACGAAAATTGCATATTTTTTTACTGGTTAAAACCAGTAAAAAAATATGCAATTTTCGTAAGTGTGCTCCTTCATTTCTTGACTATATATATATATATATATATATATATATATATATATATATACCTCCCATCATCGCCTTGTTCAGAAGGTGCAAAATAACGTCGTAGTTTGCTAACATGAACAATGTCCGAGTTTCTACCTAAGGGCAACACGGAGCGTTTTGATCTCATAGTTCACTGGTGAGACTTTGCGTAGAATCTTGTAGGGACCTTCCATGACGGAACTCAGTTTGCCGTTGCTGGGGTGCCATGGTGTCTCGTAAAGGACGAAGTCACCGACTTGGAACTCAACCGGAAGAAATTTCTTATCATAGATTACTTTGTTATTGTGGTAGGTGACAGAATTATTAACAGCAGCTTTCCGCGCTTCTTCCGCCGTTTGTTCTCGCTGTTTCAGTACAGTTGGATAGGATGGAATTCCATACATCAGGAAGGACGGTGTGTAGCCGGTAACTTCGTGAGGCGTTCTGTTGTATTCGTCTATTACCTCCGACAGCACCTTAGTCCAACACTTCTGTGGCTCGTCATTGATCTTGCGCTGAAGTCTGGTTACGATGGTCTGGTTTGTCCACTCGTTCATACCATTGCATTGCGGATGATGAGATGAGGTGAAGAGTTGGTGTATTCGGTTATGTTTTAGAAGCTGTTTAAATTTTGCTGCAGTGAATCCTGTTCCACGATCTGAAAGGAACTTCCGTGGTTTTCCGGCAGCAAAAATGGTTTTTAAGCATGAGATGTAGGCGTCGCTGTTCTCACTTTTATGGGCGAACGCCCATACGTAGCGAGTAGCATGGTCAATAACCAAGTGGATAAACCTTTTTGATGAGCCATATCCACAAAATCCCCCAACCGTGTCCATCGCAAAAAGGTCAAAAGGCTCTTCAGCAGGAGGCAGGGATTCAAGTGTCCCATACTTCTTTATTTTCGTCTTCTTGCATCTCTGGCATGTATCACAATGCCGAATGTAGGTGGCAGCATCGGTTACCATATCCGGCCAATAATATTGCGGCGACAAGACTGATAGTGTCTTATTCACTCCGACATGCCCAAAATGTTGATGCGCGTTTTTTAAGAATGGTTGGGCGTAGTTCATGGGGCACATAGATCTTCCTTAGTCCTTTTCTTTTGACGATGACTACGTTGTTTTCCAATGAATACGTTCCTTTTGGGCTCTCATTGCTGCATCGTTGAAGTTCATCGTGGGACAGAAGTTGAACTATTGGGGCTCTGGAGAGTGCATCTGCTTCGACGTTGCTTATTCCCTTTTGATCTTTGATGTTTACTTCATACATCGATAGTTTCAACGGCCACCGGAAGAGACGACCTCGAGGATTCTTAATATTCTTCAGCCACTGTAGTGCAGAGTGATCCGTTACAACAGTTAATGGCTTTCCATGAAGGTAGCAATGCCATTTATCAATGGCATCTATAATGGCAAGGCATTCTCTTTCTGTGACAGCTTAATTGACCTCGTGCTTAAGTAGTTTGCGGGAATAATAGGCAACGGGATATTCCCTTGCCTTTGTCGTCAGGTTGCTTCAGCACTGCAGCAATGCCTTCGCCAGATGCATCACAGTACACAGTACATGGTCTCGAAGTGTCGTATATGCGAAGCACCGGTTTTTAAATGCGAAGCATTTCTTAGCGAACTTCGACGACTTTGAGCGTATCTATCTATCTATCTATCTATCTATCTATCTATCTATCTATCTATCTATCTATCTATCTATCTATCTATCTATCTATCTATCTATCTATCTATCTATCTATCTATCTATCTATCTATCTATCTATCTATCTATCTATCTATCTATCTATCTATCTATCTATCTATCTATCTATCTAGCCGCCTACGACTTTGCGCTCTCCTGGCCGTATCGTTAATGGGATTTATACCAAATTTGGTATGGCATAACACGACTGTATGACGAACATAAATGGCTGGTCATATCATAAAAATCTTGACTAACTTGTCATGAAAAGTATGATTTACTTGCCACGCTCATGGAGCGCTCGCGGGCGTTTCGTTAGCTTGATATACACCAAATTTGGGATTGAGTGACATGGCTGTATGACGAACATAAATGACAAGTGGTAATATGAAAATCATGAACTTATGAGCGACATGACTTGCATTCCACGCTCATAGCGCCCTCGCGGCCGTTTCGTTAGCTTGATATACAGCAAATTTGGTATTGAGTGACCTGACTGTATGACGAACATAAATGACAAGTGGTAATATGGAAATCATGACTTGTCATGTGCGACATGACTTGCATGCCACGCTCATGGCGCGCTCGCGGCCGTTTCGTTAGCTTGAGATACACCAAATTTGGTATTGAGTGACATGACTGAATGACGAACATAAATGGCAAGTGGTAATATGGAAATCATGACTTCATGAGCGACATGACTTGCATTCCACGCTCATGGCGCGCTCGTGGCTGTTTCGTTAGCTTGATATACACCAAATTTGGTATTGAGTGAGATGACTCTATGACGAACATAAATGGCAAGTGGTAATATGGAAATCATGACTTGTCATGTGCGACATGACTTGCATGCCACGCCTCATGGCGCGCTCGCGGCCGTTTCGTTAGCTTGAGATACACCAAATTTGGTATTGAGTGACATGACTGAATGACGAACATAAATGGCAAGTGGTAATATGGAAATCATGACTTCATGAGCGACATGACTTGCATTCCACGCTCATGGCGCGCTCGTGGCTGTGTCGTTAGCTTGATATACACCAAATTTGGTATTGAGTGACATGACTGTATGACGAACATAAATGACAAGTGGTACTATGGAAATCATGACTTGTCATGTGCGACATGACTTGCATGCCACGCTCATGGCGCGCTCGCGGCCGTTTCGATCGTTAGCTTGAGATACACCAAACTTGGTATTGAGTGACATGACTGTATGACGAACATAAAGGACAAGTGGTACTATGGAAATCATGACTTGTCATGTGCGACATGACTTGCATGCCATGCTCATGGCGCGCTCGCGGCCGTTTCGTTAGCTTGAGATACACCAAATTTGGTATTGAGTGACATGACTGTATGACGAACATAAATTACATGTGGTAATATGGAAATCATGACATGTCATGAGCGACATGACTTGCATTCCACGCTCATGGCGCGCTCGCGGCCGTTTCGTTACCTTGATATACACCAAATTTGGTATTGAGGGACATGACTG
This sequence comes from Rhipicephalus appendiculatus, assembly GCA_030522465.1. Lineage (NCBI taxonomy): Eukaryota > Metazoa > Arthropoda > Arachnida > Ixodida > Ixodidae > Rhipicephalus > Rhipicephalus appendiculatus. The sequence continues at coordinate 711 of JALIZH010000832.1, read as the reverse complement.
TATAACGAACATAAGTGGCAGGTGGTAACATGAAAATCTAGGCATTATGTCATCTACAATGCCATTTACATGCCACGGTCATGGTGCGCTTGCGTCCCGTTCGCTAGCTTGAAATACACCAAAATTGGGATATCGCGCCGTGACTGTATGACGAACACAAATGACAGGTTGTAACATGGAAAACATGACATGCAAATTATGTAAAGTATGATTTGCTCTTTCCTGGCTGCTTCGCATTACATCGATTTCCACAGTGCGTGGGATCTGCCGGCTTTTTTCAGTTATACGCTCCTTTAGTTCTCGAGAAGCTTGCTCGCATGCTTCTGTCCACGTCCACTTGCTTCCTTTGTGGAGTAGTTTCGTGAGTGGGAGAGCGATGTCGCTGAAATGAGGGATGTACTGACGGTAAGTGTTTACAGTGTCCAGGAAACGCTGGAGGTCTTTCTCCTCGTTTAGGGTGTCGGAAATTCGACTATTGCAGCCACGTTACTTTGCTTAGGTGTCACAATTCCTTGTGAAATTTTGTGGCCCAAGTATTCAATGCTGGATCTTGCAAATTGGCAATTTTTCCGTTTCAGTTTTACCTTCTCGTCTTTAAGAGCTTTCAACAGTGCCTCGAGATGTCGTACATGATCGTCAAATGTCTCTGAGTATACGACCACATCGTCAAAGTAACTGCTAACATTAGTGAGCTGTTGTTTGGCTATTATT